>JAJIBD010025089.1:0-153768 GCA_021461705.1 Cryptotis parvus
AAAATTCCATGACCCAATGATCTTGAAATGGTGATGACTGGAAAGGGAAAGGCTGGAAAGAGGTAAGAAGGAGCTTTTCAGGGAAATGGACCCCTAAACAATGGTGGTAGGTGTGCTGAGTTCTGTAACAAATGCAAAACTATACCCTGATATTCAACAGTCAATTACAATCAACTAAAATTTCCAAATACATTTTATGAATGTTAAGTGTTAGTCACATACATACTTTGCATATACAGTCCCTAAATTTTTACAAAACTGCTTTAACTATTCAAATAAAATATCATTGCTTCAAAAGGAAGTCAAAGCTACAGTCACGGGTGGTTTACAAAACATTTTCTGGTAGTCTTTGCTTCATTTCAATATCTTGCCACGATTGGCTGATAATAGCTACAAATAAGGAAGTCTTCAAGTTAGGGGATTTCTCAGTGGAAGTTCCCGGTTCCACTAAAGGAAGAGCTCAAGACAATCTGAGCCACAATGTTAGAGCCTGTAGACGAGTCTTCCAGACTGTAAAATGGTCTACATTTTAAAAGAGGAATTGTCTGTGAAGGAAGATATGTAACCTGGAGAAGAGGTAACAGAAACTTTTGTAACCTAGTCTTTTTCTACTATCTTTATTGTACAGTCAAAAATGAATAAAGATTCTGTAGCATTTTCTTAACAATTTTTAATAATTTTAGGTAAAGTTGCTAAAAAGGAACACTCCAAGACTGTTTTACTAATGGTTACATTTATTGAGTGTCTGTTTGAGGAAGAGGTTATAAACGTTAAAAGCTAGCAATTGACAAAAATCAGGACTTAAAAATTCATAACACGTATTTTCTATGACTCTCTGTTTTGATTGTTCTGCCCTTTTACAATATTGGAATAGTATTTGAGATGTCTTATCCAAACTAGCAGGGTCAAATGGAAAGTAACTTAGCCAAGATCACAGAGCAGCAAAATTATTCCTAGAAGCTAGGTCTCTCTTTTCTCACCTGCCCACGCCATGTACTCAGTTTTTGTGGGGTATACTTTCACCTGGACAGACCTTAAGGGGAGAACTGGGCTCTATACCAGATCCAAGCTGACTGATGGTCTTGCTGGCAACCAACTAATATCTTCAAATAACATCAGTTATTTCTCTTAAACATTCCTGGCCAGGAAATAAATGTCGATAGAAGAATTAGCATCAATATGTATAAATTTCTCTGAAAAGTTCTCTTTGAAATATGCTTAATGCACTAATTGAGAAAAATGATCATTTTACTATAAAGAGACTTTCTGTTTGTAAACATTCTGTCTCTATGAAGCACAGTAAGAAGTCAGGAAACATACTGATTCTTTGTGTATCATAAAGTATATGTATATTATTTTGTCTTCTTGTGAGTAGTAAAGATGTTATCTTAATAAAGATATTTTAATTGCTTCCTGCTAGTATTTAGAAAAATTCTTACTTTTTATGTTACAAACAATAATTGCATGATTCTTTGTTCTCAATTATTTTAGGTCACTTACAGGTGATGTCTAGATAGGAAAACTATGGTTTTGTTTCCTCTATTGGTCAGAACTCCTAGAATAGCAGTTATTAACAGAGGAGTTACAGTCTTGTATTGCTCTGATCCCACTGGGAGGTTGACTAATGATTAACATTTAGAATGATGCTTGCTGATGGTTTAGAATCTGTTTATATGGATGTATATGCGTTTGTGAATTCAATTTTTCCATATTTTGAGATAAAGCCATTGTCATAAAAATGAATAATGTATACATATTATTTTAATCCTAGTTTACTACAAGTGTATCAAGACACCTGTAGAATCATTAGAAATAATTACATGTTTTTTCTACTTAAGCTGTATAGTGTTTTGCTGATACACAATACAGTATATTCTATTTTGTTTTTAATCCATGCTATCAAAAGTAATGCTTTTATGATATAGGTCTATTTATGTCATAAAGTATACTTTATTATTGCTCTGGTTAAAATAATAAATTTGTACATCAAAACAAAACAAACCTACATATTTCCTCATTTTCTCTTCAATCCACATGCTTAAACGCCTCTCTTCTACTATTTTGGCTTTACAATTCAGTTCACAACTCAAATTAACAGAAAAGAATGAAAACAACGTGGGCTTAGCCAAGGAAACCCTATCCACGCAGTACAAGCAAATACTAAAACAAAGCAACTTGTTCCTACACTTTGTGCGAAACAAATTTAGCAGTGCCAATTGCAGATCACAAATGTTATGATCAATAGTGGTATGTATCACGTATCCAAATTGCTTACTCTTATACAAATTATATTAAAAAACTGGATGTTGAAAATAAAATCCCTATAATTTATTGAGATTTGTTGCATTCATATGGATAAGTGAAATTAATCTGTATTTTTCCTTCCTGATTTAAAAATTACCAAAGCTCACTGGGGTTCAGTGATAGTTTAGTGGCCAGGCATGTGCTAGGACCCAAGTTCAAACCGTGGAACGACAGACACCTCTGTCCAGCACTACTGGGCATGATCAGTGGTCCCCAGTTCCACAGGAGTGTAGGACCTTTTTACCAGGATGGCCAAGTATGGCAGGGAGTTACTGTGGAAACCCTGAGCACTGTTTAGGATGCTTCCTCTCAGACCCACTACCATTTTTTTAAATTTTCTGAAAATGTTTAATATGAATGATATGCTTCTCAAAACATTTAGGTAGAAATCTTAATACTGTTCTTGGCACCCACTTTTAGAACTTTAAAAACTTGCCAGTGTTTTTATTGCCAATAACCTTGTTGGGTTCCCTGCTATTTTCCACACAGTTTAGGGTTGTTGTTTTTTGTGTTTTTTTTTTGTTTTTAGTTTTTTGCTTTTAGTGAAGTAAAATAGATTTGTTTTTGTTTTTGTTTTTTGCCTTTTTTGGGTCACACCGGCGACGCTCAGGGGTTACTCCTGGCTCTGCACTCAGGAATTACTCCTGGCGGTGCTCGGGGGACCATATGGGATGCCGGGATTCGAACCCGGGCCGGCAAGGCCGGGCCGCGTGCAAGGCAAACACCCTACCCGCTGGGCTATCGCTCCGGCCCCTGTTTAGAGAAATATGAAAGGAGAAACAGAAACAGAGAATTTTATGTTCCAGAGGGGGAGCACCATGCAGTAATAAGTCCTCATATCATACAGAAATGAAGTGATAACTGCATATATCAGACAGAAATGTAGTGATAAGTCCACATATCAGACAGAAATGTAGTGATGCGTCCACGTATCAGATAGAAATGCAGTGATAAGTCTACATATCAGACAGAAATGTAGTGATAAGTTCATATAACAGACAGAAACATTGTGATAAGTTCAAAAATCAGGCAGAAATGCAGTGACAAGTCCACATACCAGGCAGAAATGCAGTGATAAGTCCAAATGTCAGACAGAAATGCAATGATAAGTCCACATATCAGGCAGAAATGCAATGATAAGTCCACATACAATGCAGAAATGCAGTGATAAGTCCACATACCAGGCAGAAATGCAGTGATAAGTCCACATATCAGACAGAAATGCAATGATAAGTCCACATATCAGGCAGAAATGCAATGAAAAGTCCACATACAATGCAGAAATGCAGTGATAAGTCCACATATCAGGCATAAATGCAGTGATAAGTCCACATACAATGCAGAAATGCAGTGATAAGTCCACATACAATGCAGAAATGCAGTGATAAGTCCACATACAATGCAGAAATGCAGTGGTAAGTCCACATACAATGCAGAAATGCAGTGATAAGTCCACATACAATGCAGAAATGCAGTGATAAGTCCACATATCAGGCATAAATGCAGCAATAAGTCCACATATCAGGCATAAGTGCAGTGATAAGTCCACATATCAGACAGAAATGCAATGATAAGTCCACATATCAGGCATAAATGCAATGATAAGTCCACATATCAGGCATAAATGCAATGATAAGTCCACATATCAGGCATAAGTGCAGTGATAAGTTCACATATCAGACAGAAATGCAGTGATAAGTCACATATAAGGAAGAACTGCAGACCACTTCCTCAGACTGTAAACTCCTGCCAGGTAATTTTCAACTATAAGTGACCCTTTTCATCAAAAGTTTCAAGAACACTAGTTAAAAATGAACATCTTTTTAAAAAGTCCTCTCTTTAACTATGTGATTATGCATTTTTACTATTAATTTTATTCATTTATGTTTTCTCTTTCTCACCCATATAGCTAATCTCTTAAATGTGCCACTTTTTTATTATTTTTTTAATTTTTTATTATACCACTGTGAAACATAAAATTACAAAGGTGTTCAATTGGTTCTTGATAATACAGTATACCAGCACCCATCCTCCACCAGTGCCCCATTTCCACCACCAATGTACCCCCCCCTCCCGCCCACCCCCATGCTGCCTTAATAGCAGGTACCCCAGTTTCCTCTCTTTCTCTTAAATGTGCCACTTTAATGGTTACTCCTTTTTTAAATAATGTTTGCTCTTTTCCTTACTAATATATTCTTATTGCCTCCTTTTAGTCTATTTTGTTTTTCTTTTCTCCACTTTTAAGTTAGACTTTTATTTATTTGTTATATAATAAAAGTATTTGAGATGAGAATTTTTAGAGTACATTTCACCATCTTATATTCTTGATGTCACTTTGATCATACTGATATTTAATTTTTAATTTCCTTTTAATTCAAGAATTATTTAGAACAAAAACTATAAATTTAGCTTACTTTGAATTTTAGAACAGTTTTATGTTAAGAGAAAAATTGAACAATCAGTACAGAGAGTTCCCACATACCACTGTATCCTCCCCTAGCTCCACCCCAAAACGTATCTATTTATCCTAATATGAAGATCTTAGTGTAGTATATTTATACAGTTAAGGAATTGATTTTGACACATTTGTAAAAACTTGGTCCAAGGTTTACTCTTTTTTAAATAAAAAAATTGAGGTAACATTCATATAAACAAAATTAAACATTACAAACTGAACTTCAGTAACATTTAGTACTTTCACACCATAATGAACTACCTTCTCTTTCTGATTTCAAAACATTTTGTCACCCCAAAAGGAAAGACTGTACGCAATAAGCAGTTGCTCTGTACTTCCTGCTCGTATTTCTTAGCCATCATAACCACAAACTGTACAATGTTTCTGTCAAAGTGACCTAGCTAGGAGATCTCATAAAAGAGATCATATATACCTGACTTTTAATATGTTTTTCAGATTCATTCATGTACTAGCATGTACTAGTGCATTCTTTTTATGACAAAAATATTGGTTATGATACAATTTGTTTATTTATGCATCCATTGATGATAGGATAATTGGACTACTTTACTCTTTGTTGTTGAGTGACTTCATGAACATGAATTTACATGTATTTGTTTTAGTATCTGTTTGCATTTTCTTTGGCTATGTCCATAGCAGCAGAATTATGGCATCACATGATAATTCTAATTTTGATTTTATTAAGGACATGCCAGTAGTTTCCAGAGTGACTAAACCATTTTATACTCCAACAACAAAGTATAAGAGTTCCAATTTCTCCACATTGTTGTTTACACTTTTATTTTATTTTACATAGTTTTTACTGTTTCATTTGGGGGAGTTTAGGCCACACTCATCAGTGCTCAAAGTTCACTCCTGGCTCTACACTCAGGAATCTCTCCTGCAGGCCTCAGGTGACCATATGCAGTCCTGGGGATCAAACTCAGGTCCACCACTCAATTAAAGCACTGTACCATCTCTCCTGCCCCAGGGTTAATTCTAATATAATGTGAGGTAAGGGGTCTAGCTTCATTCTTTTGATTGTGGCTCTAAGTTGTCCCAACATAAATTGTTGAAGCCTTTCTCCACTAAATGCTCTTGGTGCTTGTGAAAAAAAAAATCAAGACCATAGCCGTAATAAGGACTTATTTCTGTACACCTTTTTTCTTTGTTATTGGGTCTTTTTCTCTTTGAATTTATTCTGGTTTTGTGCTCAGGAATCACTGTTCAGGGAACTTTATTTGGTCAGGGGCATATAAGGGCAGAGCCCGACCCACTGTACTATCTCTCCTGTCCATTGCTAGACCCTTTCTGGATATGTCTATCCACTCTCCACCACTGTCCTAGTCCCTTCTATTCTGCCTCTTCATTTCCTTCCACACCTCCCCATTCTGTTTCGTTTCTGAGTTTATAATACAAGGTCACGGATAGTCATTGTTCAATACCGTCTGTTCCTTTGATTTGTCTCTCTATATACCACAGACGAGTAAAATCATCCAGTATTTGTCTTCCCTCAGACTTAATTCTCTCAAAATGATACACTCTAGTTCCATTCACATTGCAGTGAGCTGCAGTATTTCCTATTTCCTGATAGTTCAATAGCATTTCATCGTGCATGTATGCCACAACCTCTTTGACCATTCACCTATTATTTTATGTTCATTGTTTCCATATCCTGGCAACAGTACTAAGCACTGCAATAAGCACAGGTGTGTGTGTGTCTTCTCAAATTACTGTTTCTATGTTTGGGGGCAGATGCCAAGAAGTGGAACTGCTGGGTTATATGAAAGCTCGATTGTCTTTTTGAGTATCACCATAATGTGTTTCACAGAAACTAAACCAGACTACATTCCCACCTATAGTAAATGAGGATTTCTTTATCACCACATTCCCAACAGCTATTTGTTTCCAGTCTTTCTTACATATGCCTTTCTCACTGGTTTGATATATCTCATCATAGTTTTGATTTGCAGTTCCCTAGTAATAAGTGACAACAAAGAATTTCTTCATATGCCTACCACCATCCATAGCTTCTTTAGAGAAGTGTTTGTTCATGTCCTCTTCCCATTTTATGATATATTTTCCCCCTGTTGAACTTTTGTAAGTACATTTTGTATTTTGTATATTGGCTCTTCTCTGATGTATACATGTAAGTACTTTATCCCATTCCATTGGGTGTCTTTTTATTTCAGTCATAGTTTCTTTTACCATGCAAAAGCATTTTAATTTAATGTAATCCATTTTTTGTCTTGTTTCCATTATCTTTGCCAATACATTAGAATCACTGGATGTACCACTGACTCTGGAAAGTTCTACATATGTTTTTCATAATTTAGTTTATAGATCTTGTCTAATTAAAGATATTTAATGTTTTTTGGATTACCTTTTATGAATGGTGTAAGGCACAAATTCAGTTTTTTGTTTATTTGCATATGGTTTCCAGTTTTTCTATCACTGGATAGAAAAAAATATTTTTTGAGATGTTCCATGGTCCACTTAATGAGCCAGGCTAGTATGTCATAGAGTAGGAGCTTAGTAGAATTCATCAGTGAAACTACCTGGTCTTATACTTTTCTCTTTTGGGAGGATTTTAACTTCTATTCAGTTACTTTATTTGTCATTGATGTGGTAATGTTTTCTATTAATTCTAGATTAGATTTTGCTGTTTTTGTAGGAATCTCTCTTTTTTGTGGACCTTAACTATTCATAGATTTTCTTGTAATTTTTTTATTTCTGTTTCATAGTAATTTATGCCTTTCCTTCCTTCCCTCCTTCCTTCCTTCTTTCTTTCCTTCCTTTTTTCTTTCGTTTCTTTCTTCCTTCCTGCCTGCCTTCCTTCCTTCTTACCTTCCTTCCTTCCCTACCTCCTTCCTTTCCTTCCTTCCTTCTTTCTGTTTTTGGGCCACTTCAGAATGCTTGGGAAACCATATAGTGCCAAAAATCAAACTGGGTCTCCAAGCAAAGCACACAGTCAGCCAAACAAGTTATTTCTTCAGTCATACTTGTTTCTGGTAGTAGAAATTTACTGAGTCATTCATTTTTCTTGTAAGTCTGGCAAAATTTTATCCTTTGATATTCTCAAAGAACCAACTTTGAATTTTAATGATTTTATTTTTCTGTCACTATTTCATACATCTCTGCTCCAATTTTTTATTGTGCCCTTTCTTCAACTAATTTTATATTTATTTATCTCTTTTTTTTCTAGTTCTTTGAAGTATAAGTTATTAAGTTCAGCTCTTTCTTTACTGTAGATATTTGCTGGTATTAGCTTTCCTCCGAAACTACTCTCACTGCAGCCCATAAGTTCTGTTATTTTGCAATTTTGTTTTCATTCATCTCTAAGTAAATCTTGCTTCCCATGTGATTTTCTCTTTGACTCATTTGGCTATTTAAAGGGTGTTCTTTTTTTTAATTTTTTATTATACCACCGTGAGACATACAATTACAAAGGTGTTCACAATTGGTTCTTGGTAATATAGTATTCCAGCAATTAAAGGATGTTCTTTAACATGCACATATTCATGAAATTTCCACTGTTGTGCTATTATCTACTGATAAATTTTGTTCACATGAATTTGATCCCTGATCACACAATAAATAAATAGTTGTTCTTACTATTACTAAAGTCCTTTTTTTCTAGTTTTTGGATCAAACCAGTGATGCTAAGGTATTATTTCTGGCTCAGCACTCAGAAATCATGAATCACTCCTGGCCAGCCTCAGTGGACCAGATGGGATGCTGGTGATCAAGCCCAGGTTGGTCATATGCAAGGCAAGCACCCCGCCTGTTGTACTATTGCTCCAGCCCAATCTGGCATTCATTTTTTTAATCTTCTGTTTTCCTATTCATTGCTGAGTGGCATAGTAAAGTCTCCAAATATTATTGTAGTACTTTTCATCTCTCCCTTCAGTTTGATCAATGCATTTTTAGTATTTGGGATCTCTACTGTTCGTTATAAAGTTGTAACTCCTTTATTAATGGCCTATATATATATATATATATATATATATATATATATATATATATACCTATCTATCTTTTACTTCTCTTTTAACAGTTTTTTTTTGTTGTTGTACTGTTGTATTCTTTATTTTATTTCTTTTTTTTAATTTAATTTTTTTATTTTTAAAATTACAAAGATATACAATTAAAAAGTTCATATTTGGGTTTTGGTCAAACAGTGTTGCAGCACCCATCCCGCCACCAGTGCCCATCTCCCACCACCAACGTCCCGGTTCCCTCCCCCTCCCCCAGCCCTGCTCCATGGCAGGTTCTTGATTTCTTTCCATTTCTCTCTCTTTCTCTTTTCCTTCCCCTCGAGACTATGAATTACAGAACATACATTAAAGGGTTGTCATGTGTATCCCTTTGCCTCTATTTAATGCTCAGTTCTAGGTTGGCATTAGTACCCTCAACAATTGTCAGCACACTGTTCCATTTCTGTCTTACCTAGCCTCTGAATCCCACACATTTGTGATAATTTCCACCTTTGACAGGACCTCCTGATATATATTTCACTTGATCTTGGATATTGGTATCATAATATGTACCTACGCAGCGGAAACACCATCCCTACTTTTATGTTCATAGCAGCATTATTCACAATAGCCAGAATATGGAAGCAACCAGAGTGCCCGAAAATCGATGACTGGATAAAAAAGCTTTGGTACATCTACACAATGGAATACTATGCAGCTGTTAGGGAAAATGAAGTCATAAAATTTGCCTACAAATGGATGGACATGGAGAAGATTATGTTGAGTGAAATTAGCCAGAAGGAGAGAGAGACAGATACAGAATGACTGCATTTATCTTTTAACAGTTTTAACCTAAAAACTATTTTATCTAATATTAGTATAGCAATCCCATATTTCTATTGGTGACTATTTGCATGGAAAGTATGTTTCCATTCTTTGACAAACTATTTTCATCTTTATATCTGAAGTAAACTCTAGAGACAGCATATAGTTTGACCACAAGGCATTATCTTTTGTTAGTAAAAAGGTAAGTTTTGTCTTTTGGTTAAAAAAAAGGACAATTCTATTTGGGGGGGTCACACCCGGCAATGCCCAGGGGTTTCTCCTGGCTCTGCACTCAGGAATTACTCCTGGAGGTGCTCGGGGGACCATATGGGATGCGGAGGATCGAACCCGGGCCTGCAAGGGCCAGCCACGTGCAAAGCAACCGCCCTACCCACTGGGCTATCGCTCCGGCCCAACAATTCTTTTTATATTTAAAATAGTTACTGCTAAGAAAGGAATTGCTTCTTAAAAGCAATTACCAGGACAAAGAGATAGTATAGCAGATTAGGATCAAACCCAAGTTTGATATGGTCACCTGAGGCCCACCAGGAGTGATCCAAGAGTGCAAAGCCAGGAGTAAGCCCTGAGCACCACTAGGTATGAACCAAAACTTTTAAATATTAACTAAAATAACTAATAAGAAAGGAATTACTACTTAATTTATGATATATCTCACCGTTTTTTCCTATTTATTTCTTCCTCATTCCTGCCTACTTCCATACTCAATTGATTCTTCTCATTTGGTTTTTTGTTTTGATTTTTGAATCACAGCTGGAAATGCTCAGGGATTATTTCTGGCTCTATGCTCAGGATTACTCTGGCAATGCTTGAGAGAAAATATGGGATGTCAGGTATTGAACTCAGGTAGGCATATGCAAGGCATATGAGTAGTGCTGCAATGAACATCGAAGTGTAGACAGTGTTTCTTTCTTCTGTATGTTTTTGGGTCTCCAGGGTATATTCCCAGGAGTGGTATTGCTGGGTCAAATGGGAGCTCAATATCTAGTTTTTGGAGGAATGTTTATATTGTTTTCCAAAAGGGCTGAACGAGTCAGCACTCCCACCAACAGTGGATGAGAGTCCCTTTCTCCCCACATCCATGCTAGCACTGATTGTTCATGATCTTTTGGATGTGTGCTAGTGTCTGTGGTGTGAAATTATATCTCATTATTGTTTTGATTTGCATTTCCCTGATGATTAGTGATAAAGAGCAACTTTTCATATGCCTTTTGGCGATTCAAATTTCTTCTTTTTGGAAGTTTCTGTTCATTTCTTCTTCCCATTTTTTTGGTTGTTATTGTTAAGTCTACCAGTGCCTGATATATCCTGGATATTAACCCCTTATCGGATGGGTAGTGAGTGAATATTCTTTCCCAGTCTGTGGCCTGTCTCTGTATCTTAGTCATTGTTTCTTTTGAGGTGCAGAAGCTTTTCGGTTTGATATAATCCCATTTGTTTATCTTTGCTTCCATTTGCTTTGTCAGTGGTGTTTCATCTTTGAAGATGCCTTTAGATTCTATGTCGTAAAACATTTTTCCTATGTTTTCTTCTATGTATCTTATGGATTCATGTCTGATGTTGAGATCTTTGATCCATTTTGATCTAACCTTTGTGCATCTCATTGTCTTTTATGTATTTTTTCAGTCTTAGTGGTTACCATGGGTTATCATGAAAATTATAATTAACTACTTAAGTTTATAACACTCAAATTATACTAAATATTAACTTAGTTTCAAAAACATGCAAGATTCACACCTATGCAGCTTGGTTTCCTCCTTTACATTGTTGTAGTCACAAAGTGCCTTATATACTCTGTGCCCATTAACATAGGTTTATAATTAATTTAAGCATTTTCTTAAAATCATTGAGTTACAAACCAAAAAAAGACAATGATGGGTCTTATATTTACCTATGTGTGTGCCTTTTTATATTTGAAAACTCATGCAGTTTCCAAAGAAATAAAGACATTTATTTTTATGATTTTGAATTATTGGCTGCTGATCTTTTGAGTCTGAAGGTCTGACTCTCTTTATCTTCTTTTATAGAATGAACTCTCAGCCTTCAGCTTTTATTTCAGAAAGTGTTCATTCCTTCTTCAGTTTTGAGTAATAATTGTTACACTAAATATAAAATTCTAGGTCAACACCCTTTTTCTTAGTATTTTAAATATTTCATACACTATCTTCTAGCTTCCGTAGTTACAAAGTGAAATTGACTGCTAATCTGACCCTTATACATAATGTATCACTTCTCTAATGCTTCTTTCAACATTCTGACTTTATCTTTTACTTTCAAGAATTCTAGTTTAAGATATCTCATTGTGGCTCTCTTTATCTTATTAAAGTTTATCTTATTACACAGAGTTCTTAAAGGTACAGATTCAGTCTTTCATCAAAATGGGAAATTTAGGGCCTTTATTTCTTGAAATATATTTTTTCTGCTCCTTTTTTCCTTCTTTATTCAGAATTTCAATAATTCATGATGTGATAAGCATCTTATGTTGTTATCCACTTTATTCATTCTGTTTTATCTTTCTGTTCCTTCAGCTTGAATTTTTAAATTGTTCTTTAATTATATCTTCTGTTTCTTTTGGGTGAGCTAATGAACTATTTTTCTCACTATAATGTTCAGCTCAATTTTTATACTATTTATTTTATATTTTTAATGTATTTATCATGGCATTGAAATTCAAGCCATATATCTCACATATGCAAGAAAAGTGCTCTACTGCTATGCTACCTACACAACCCAAACTTCAATCTTTCTACAGATAAACTCATTTTGTTTATATGATTTTCCTGATTTTCTTTAATTTTTTTTATCCATGGTTTCTTGTAGCTTTGGAAACCTGTTTTTTTTTAATCTTTTTTTTTCTTTTCCCCAAATTTTATTACACCACTTTTAGACATAAAATTGCAAGATGCTCAGGTAGAGCTTTGGTTTCACAGTGTTCCAACACCCATCCCTCCACCCGAACCCATCTCCCATCACCAATGTCCCCACCTCCCTTCCCCTCCCACACCTCAACTACTTGGGTTCTGCACGTCTTTTCTCTCCTCTCTATCTCTCACTCCTGCCAAACCCTCCTACACATCATAGAATGCAGTACACCAAAGGACATAACTGTTTCCACTAGTTTGATGGACCGCGCGCTTATGGCCGCGCAAAACCTAGGGGGCCCATGGTCAGCATCTGGACAGCGAAGGTGGCAGCTAGTGTGGTGGGCGGAGTCTCATCCAGCTGCTTCCCGGACCCCCCAGAGGTGATGGGCCCACTCCCAAAACCCATCTGTCCTCCTGGGAGCCCCATGGTCAGCTGAGCCTGGAGAGGCGGAGTTCCAGCTTCCCCAGCCAAGTTTGAGACTGCATGCTATGGCTGGTCGCCCCAGGGCAGGGAAACCTGTTTAAAACCACTGCATTAGTCTTCTGCTAGCGAACTAAATATCTATATTTTCTCAGTGTGGGCTTTTAAAGATATTTTAAATGTAATTATGAGTAGTTATAAATTAAAAATAAAAATCAATTGAATGTAAAACTTCCTAACTTAACTTATAGAAGTTATCTCCATCATCTATTTATTAAAAATAAATATTTATTAAGTTCATTCGATAAGAAAGTCAAAGATACATGCATATAGATCTGTATATCATTGTATATATTTATTTATCATTGTACTTGTATATACACACAATCCTTAATGCAAGAACTAATATAATCTAAATTTGACAGCTGAAAAAACTCAAGTCCAGGGTTAAAAAAAAGTACAGTTAGTACTGCGCCACACCCTCTCAGCATGAAACTGACGTGGCAGTTTCCTTCCTAGTTTAAAGTTGATTAAATGTAATGGAGAAGAAAAGATTTTAGATACAGCTTTTGAAATAACTGGATCGGTTCTTTAATCTAGCGTGATTCTTCAAAAACGTTTCCTGGTGTACGTAGTTAGTTGGTCAGCGGGTTCACTTAACTAGTTTTGTCTCCTGGAAACATCCTAATTTACATGTGAGTGCATTGCTGGGGGCGGCGCTGGGAAATAACCTAAATAAGGTATGCAATATCTTCCCTACACACTGAAAAGCAAATAAGACCTAGGGAATAAACATTCAAGAAAATGTACCATTCAGGAAACAGTTTGGATAGTTTGGAGGAACTAAAGAGATCCTTTTAAGTGAAAATTGTATGCACGGAATTATAGAAAATAGAGAAAATGTTTAAATTTTAATATCTGCAAAGTGCAATCTAGGATGAAAGGTGTTCATGAAAAGCAGCCGTACATTCTCAGCAGCAGAATACAGCAGCTTATCTGATTTGCACTTAAAGTACACTTCCAAGTATACTCAGTATATTTCACTGTCAATGCATGTCTTGCTACTTTTAACTGCCGACTGTGACTTCATGTCTTATTATGCTCATGATTTACTGGTAGTTAATAGACCTTAATTTTAAAAATAACTTTGAGGAAAACTGACATATTCCTCTCTCCCAGTTCCTGTTCTTTCTAGCTCTTTAGACTAACACCATGTTAATATTATATCACAGCTAACCAGATGAAATAACTAGTGCTACATAGTTTAAACTGCTAAAATTGACTTGAAAAATTCTTGAGTGGGTTAAAATAGTATGGAAGAAAAATTAGTAATCAAGTGCCCTATTTTGATAAATTGATAATATAGAGGGGCTAGGGCAATAGAGTGGCTAAGGTGTGTTTCTCTTCCACATATCCAATACAGGTTTGATCCTTGGCACCACAAGGTATAGCCCAAAAAGCAATAAGTAAACAACATAGAGAAGATACGGAAAACAAAGCCCAAGTATATTATTAGTTCTGAACACTGTTGGTCATGAATACCAGTAGCATCAGGATATATCGTTAAGCATTTCCTACAGACATGACATGGGGCAGACATGGGGCAGACATGGGGCAGACATGGGGCAGAGCTGCTACTTGCTCTCCCTGTGCCCAGCCGCTCACGAGGAGCCCAGGAGGGATGGCATGTTCTAGCCCTGGCCCGCCACCTCAGCAGAGCCTTGCAACAAGCCAGACGACCCCCCCACTCCATGAGGGCCTCCATTTTCCACATCCGGACTTCTCTCTCATCAGAACTTCACCCAGCAGACCAACCTATCACAGCCCGGCTCACGCGCGCCGCAGAGTGGCCGCACAGTTCATCAATAAATGCTGGACTTAGAGATGACTACAAGAGTATGCTACCTGCACGGCAGAGCCTGGCAAGCTACCCGTGTTGTATTTGATATGCCAAATACCAGTAACAATTATAGACCTCATTCGGAATGGATTGAGGCTCTTTATATTCCTGGAGCAAGCAGATGCCCTTGGGCTTTACTAGCATGAGACAGGACATATGGAGATGTTACTGGTGCCCGCTCGAGCAAATCGATGATGAACGGGAAGACAGTGATACAGTGATACAGTTAGTAAATAAAATAGCAACTTATGAAGTTAGTATGGCATGTATAATTCATGGTGATTTAAACAAGTCATGGTAATATAAACAAAAAGGCAATATGGATAGTGCTCAATGACAATGGAGACAGAATAATACACGCAAGAACTGCTGCAGAGAAGTACTGCCATGTAATACTTTATGTAATGATTAATTAAATATTAGTAAATAGAAGTTTAATGGGAAATGGTTTGGGATTTTTTAGCTTTTTGGGTCACACCTGGGGATGCTCAGGAATTACTCCTGGTGGTGCTCAGGGGACCATATGGGATGCCGAGGATCAAACCCAGGTTGGCCACATGCAAGGCAAGCACCCTACCCTCTGTACTATTGCTCCAGCACCAAGGAAATGTTTTCCTTTCTTCCGAAATTAACATGAAAAAGTATAATTTTCAATTTTCATACATTTACCTCACATATATAAAACTACTGTATCTGTGTTAAATGATCACAGAATAAGTTCCTATGATTCCCTTGTTTAACATATAGAAGATAACAAAATGAATAAGTTAGAACTTTATTCTTCCTAAAATCTCTCTCTGCAATCCACCTGAAATCATAATACTTGATCACTTGATCACTTGAATCCCGTTATTCATCGATTTGCTTGAGCGGGCGCCAGTAACATTTCCATTGGGCCCCTATCACGTGCCAATGTAGCCCAATGGCATCTGGTTGATTCAGGAATATGAAGAGCCTCAAACTGCTCCTTCAGGGTCTTGACAAGGAAGTCTGACCATCTTGTAGGTGGGCAGCCACGTAATCTTTTGATATCCCGTGGGATCCAGTCAGTAACAGCTCTAGTCCAGCGGTCGTCTCCAAATTGCATTACATGTCCAGCCCATCTGATTTTCGATGCCTTGGCAAACTAGACAGCATCCCTGATTCTGGAATAGCAATGTAGGTCAGAACTCCAGATTCCTTCTCTCACTTGAGTGAGGCGTGATATTCCAAGCATAGCTCTTTCGATGCCTCTCTGGGAGACCCAAATAGCATTCTCATCCTGCTTTCGTAGGGCCCAGGTCTCTGAGGTGTATGTTAATGCAGGGAGAACAGTGGAGTCAAAGAGATGTGCCCAGAGCCTGAGGTTCTTTGTCCTTTTAGTTTTGTCCTTTGAAGGCATTCCATGCCTCTCTCTTCCTCCTGTGCAGCTCAGGTTTTAGGCCGTTCATCATGTTGACTTCTCGACCTAAGTACACATAACTGCTGCATTCAGAGATGTCTGTTCCATTGAGAGTGAATGGGGCCTCTGGAACTAGTTCATTTTTCATAGCACAATCGACCATATCCACACGGTAACCAAGCTCATTGAGGTTTGTAGGGAGTACAAGATGCCGCTCTGTCTCATGTTCATTGATTTAAAGAAAGCCTTTGATTCTGTGGAGACTGAAGCTGTCATCGAAGCCCTAGACAAACAGGGTGTTCAAATCCAATACATCAAGATCCTTCTTGAGCTGTATTACAGATTCACCGCCTGGATCTCACCATTCTATAAGGAAGTGATCATTGATGTCAAAAGAGGGGTTCTACAGGGTTATACCATTTCACCAAAACTCTTCAGCGCCACCCTCGAGAACATCATGCGACAATTAGAATGGGAAGGAATGGGAGTGAAGATAGATGGTCGGCAACTACACTACCTCCGCTTCGCTGATGATATCGTCTAATAACACCAAACATTAGCCAAGAGGCACAAATGCTGACTGACTTTGACCGAGAATGTGGAAAGATAGGTCTACAGCTGAATCTAAAGAAAACTATGTTTATCATAATACTATAATTATGAAAACCTGCATGCCTGATTTTTTCAACATATCAATTTCTAAATGAAGTTTGTCTAAGCAGTGAAGTCAGCCAGGGGCATGGTGGCAATTGTGGAGTGTGGAGGTAGTCAGCACCTGGGGTCCTCCATTTTTATTGAGGTACAATTAGTTACAATACTGTTAATAATAATTTCAGTCAATATTGTTCCAACATGGCACCTACCACAAAAGTACCCATTTCTGTTCACCTACATCCCAAATAAATTCCCATCCACACCATGCACTGTCAGGCAAGCTGAATTCTATATACCTACACTCCATTTCTGTTGCCTTTGGACACTTGTTGCTTCCTTACTATATATTATTTTTTCAGAGATTCTTGTTTTTTAATAGTAGCTCATTGATTTAGAAAAACCTTAAATTTTTGATTATTATTGTTGAATCTCCAAGTATTTCAGCTTTTTCTCTGATTCTGTTGGTGCTTAATTTTCTGTTTTCAACACATTATGGCACTGAGAGGATACTTGATACAATTTCTGTTTTCTTAATTTTATGGAGATATGTCTTGTGACCCAGCATGTGGTCTATCTTGGGCAAAGTTCCATATGCACTAGGGAATATGAACTCAACTTTTGGTAGATTATAGGCTCCATGTATGTCTTCTAGGCCCATCTCTCCCATTTCTTCCTCCAAGGCTAGTTGCACCTTGTTTAGTTTTTTTCCTAGTAAATCTACCCAATATTGATAAGGAGTATCAAAGTTTGCTACTACTATTGTGTTGCTGTCAAAATATTCCACCCGTTGTGTCCTTTCTTGACAGGCATCTCAATCAGCACAGTTGTCAGATTAACTCAGCTCTTGAAGGTGGCACCGAATTTTGAACTCACAATCTTGTGCTTGTCAGGCAAATTATTTAAGCCATTGAGTCATCTTACACATTCCTAAAATTATTATTTTGGTCCACTCTATTCCAATCTCAATAACAAACATACTGCAAGCAAATCATTTTTAAAATTCACCATCTTTGGGGCCAAAGCAATAGTACAGCAGGTAGGACTGTGCCTTGCAAGAGATAACCCAGGTTGATCCCGGCATTCCTATGGTTCCCCAGCACCACCAAAAATTATCCCTGAGTTCTAACAGGTATAGTCCAAAAACCAAAATAAATAATTAAAATTAACCAACATTATAAAAGAAGGAAAATATTTGATAATGTTTGGCAATGCAAAAATTATTTCATCTATACCAGCATATGTTCATGTTTTAAATATTCCTAAAGGATGCAGCCACTTCTCTTCATGATTACATTATGGAAGAGGAAAGAAATTTAAAAATATATATTTAAGAAATGAACATTTTGGACCAGAGTTAATATATGGAGAGAGATATTTGCCTTTCTCATGGCTGTCTTGCGTTTGAACCCCAGAACCACCAGGAGTGAGCTGAGCACATAGCCAGGAATAAGCCCTGACCATCACCAGATGTGAACTACAAAGAAAAATATATTTATTTCTTTACTCATCCTACGTTTTCCCCCACGAAAAAAGACCATGAAACTTCTCATTCAAAAGGTCTCATTCAAACTTTTTCCATGAAAAAGACCTTATGTGTTCAGTTTTAGGTTCTTAATATATAATTAAATGCTATTTAAATTAGAAATATGCAAGATAGTTTCTTCAGTTTGCGCAAAAGCAAAGCTAGGTATATTTAACTCCACTAAAATTGTAAATATTTGCTCTACAGAAGACACTGTCAAGAGAATGAAAGGAAAAGCCACACAATGGCATAAAATATTTAGGGAAAATCTATCAAGGATTATTTCAAAAATACATAAGGAAATAATAAAATCCATTAACAACTAAATAAGCTATAAAATGTTAAAGCGAGACAAAAATCTTAAAAGATACCTAAAAATACAGCATACACACTGATGGCAAGTTACCTCATGAAACCTAGTATCATCAGAGAACTCATATTAAAACAAAACGAGGTACCATTAAGCACCATTAAAAATTTTCCGAAATCTTGAACACTGACATCATAAAATACTGATAATAATATGAAATAGCAAGAACTCTCATTCAATACTGGGAATGCACAATGGTATTGTCACTTTGGTGGAGAGCTTGGCAACTTCTTACAAAACTAAACACACTCTAACTATCCAATCCCACATTTGTATTCCTTGGTATTTACACAAATGTATTCAACATTTGTCCACATAAAAACTTGCACATTAAAGTTTAGAGCAGGTTTTTTTTCCACAATTTTCAAAACTTGGAAGCAATCAGATTGTCCTTCAGTAGTTGGCAATAGTTAAACTAGTTCTTACAGATAATTCAGCAAAGAAGGTATCAATTCTTTGAAGGATTAGATGAACAAGTAGACAAAACTCAAATGCTATTACTATATGAAAGAAACCAATCTGAAAAGATAAAGTTCCACGGGATTCCTACAGTAAAACCTCCAAGGATGAACTTGCCAGGAAGACCAAGGAGTTGGTGGTGCAGGAAGTTACTGCTGACAATCTTGAGGGAGATTGTAATATTTGTCATACTTCTCTTAGTTCAAGCCCATCACAAACACTGGGCCAGCAGGAGAAGGGATAATCTTTTGGCTACACCCTTCATGTATTCAAGTATCCTACCTTCTCCAGGGATGTGAAGAGACCACATCATATTTTACTAAACACCAGCAGCACCCTATAGGTGTGACCGGGATCTTGCTCCTAGGTGTAGACAGACTTCCTTTGTTTTGGATTTTGTTTTGGTTTTGTGTTTGCCTGTGTTTTTTTTTTTTTTTTTGCCATGCCCAGCTGTGCTCAGGTCTTACTCCTGGCTCTTTGCTCATCACTCCTGATGAGCTCAGGAACCATAAGATATGTTGGAAACAAAACCCAGGTCCAGCGAGAGCAAAGCAAGCACCCCAGCCACTGTACAATCTCTCCTGCTAGAAGCTTTCTTTTGAAGTTTCCCTTCTCAATTTTGACTAGACTATGCCATTGAACTTGTGGGTTAATTACACTGGACACTTAGACAATGTATTTGAGGTCAATGTGGGGGCGGTCATTGATGGCCACAATTTTCCCTTTGCCAGAGTTAAAAGCAGTCCTGGCGAACAACCACTCAATACTACCAAATCCCTTCACTGGGATCTTTGCCATCGAATCTGGGGGATTCATTTGGTTCTACAGAAGAGATAGCTTCTGTCAAAGAAGAACCTCTGGAATCCTCAAACTCCTTTTAAAAAAAAAAATTCCCTAAGTATATGGAGCTACATAGTATGTAGCCTACTGTTTCCATAGGGAAGCCTCACATAGTGTTCCTTTTAAAATAGTACTTTTTCCTATCAAAGCAGTATAGAAAAAAACCACAATTCCTCTTTTATGTTTCTTTTTTTTTTTTTTAGTTAAAGGGTTGATATTTATTTTTATTTATTTATTTATTTAGCTTTTTTTGGGTCACACCCGGCAATGCTCAGGGCTTTCTCCTGGCTCTGCACTCAGGAATTACTCCTGGCGGTGCTCGGGGGACCATATGGGATGCCGGGGATTGAACCCAGGCCGGCACAGGCCGGGCGCGTGCAAGGCAAACACCCTACCCGCTGGGCTATCGCTCCGGCCCCCTCTTTTATGTTTCTAACCATAGTTTGTTTTACTTTTCCCTCTTAGCTGATTATTGTAGGTATTTTCAAATCTATCTAGCTTCAGTGCATGCTGCCTGGTTGTTTTGAGTATTGAATTTACTTTTTAAAATGTATTATTTAAATTTAAATTTTATTATTATTATTATTATTGTTGGAGATCAAAGGTGACTACAAGAGTATGCCACCCACACGGCAGAGCCTGGCAAGCTACCCGTGTCGTATCTGATATGCCAAATACCAGTAACAATTATATACCTCATTCCCATGACCTGATGGAATGGTTTGAGGCTTCTTTATGTTCCTGGAGCAAGCAGATGCCCTTGGGCTCTACTTGCATGAGACAGGACATATGGAGATGTTACTGGTGCCTGCTCAAGCAAATCGATGATAAATGGAAAGATAGTGATACAGTGATTATTATTATTTCTTTGGAGTCACACCTGGCAATGCTCAGGAATTACTCCTGGCTTTGCACTCTGCACTCCTGACTCAGGAATTACTCCTGGCAATCTTATGAATTACTCCTGGTGGTGCTTGGGAGACCATATGGGATGCCTGGGATCGAACCCAGGAAGGCCATGTGCAAGGCAAATGCTCTACCCACTGTACTACTGCTCCAGCACCTTGAACTTAGTTTTAAAGTCAAAGCCAAAACATAGATTAACAATCTTTCTCTTTTTTCCAAGCAAACCAAAAAGTCTTGCATATAACATTGCAGGTAATTTAGGGGTTTTTTTATGATGAATAATTGTGCTAACTCATTAAATAAGTTAATTAAATTAATCATGGCAGAGCCTGGCAAGCTACCCATGTTTTATTTGATATGCCAAAAACTAGTAACAATTATGGACCTCAATTCCATGACCTGAAGAATGGTTTGAGGCTCTTCCTGATCCTGAGCAAGCAGATGCCCTTGGGCTACACTTGCTTGCACAGGACTTATGGAGATGTTACTGGTGCCCGCTCGAGCAAATCGATGAACAATGGGAAGACAGTGATACAGTAGTGATCACTTCACTTGATCACTTGAATCCCGATATTCATCAATTTGCTCGAGCGGGCACCAGTAACATTTCCATTGGACCCTATCACGTGCCAATGTAGCCCAATGGCATCTGGTTGATTCAGGAATATGAAGAGCCTCAAACTGTTCCGCCAGGGTCTTGACAAGGAAGTCTGACCATCTCGTAGGTGGGCGGCCACGTGATCTTTTGACATCCCATGGGATCCAGTCAGTAATGGCTCTAGTCCAGCGGTTGTCTCCAAATCGCATTACATGTCCAGCCCATCTGATTTTCGATGCCTTGGCAAACGAGACAGCATCCCTGATTCTGGAATAGCGACAGAGGTCAGAACTCCAGTAACAGTAACAGTGATACAGAATTAAATTAATATAATACAAGCTTTAAAAATAAATAATTTTAGAGCAGTTTTAGGGTCACAGGAAAAAATGAGAAAGACAGAGATTTCTCATATACATACTCTCTTCCCTTGCATATTAACCTCTGTTATAAGTGATAAACTTAGAATGAACGCTATTATCTTCCATAGTCCATAATTCACAGTAAGGCTCACACAGTTTTTTGTGGGGGAACCTCCCCAGCTGGGCTTCCTGGTGGTCCCTGGCCTGGTAGTTTATGGTGCATGAGTCCAGGGACGTGGGGCTGCCTTCACCTGGCTACCTGGGAATAACCAGAGTCATGCAATATTGCTCAGAGGCCAGTAAGGCCACACCTGGCAGCATTCAAGGGGTCAGATAGGGCCAGGGATAGAATATAGGGCCTTGTACATACAGAATGCACGCCTAACCTTTTGAGTTATCTCCTGTCTCTTGGGTTGATTCTTAATGTTTAACATTCTATGGGTTTTGACTTGTCACACTTGTCACTTGTCTTCCCATTGTTCGTTAATTTGCTCAAGCGGGCACCAGTAATGTCTCCATTCGTTGGGAATGAGGTCCATTATTGTTACAATTTTTGGCATATCGAATACACCATGGGTAGTTTTCCAGGCTCTGCCATAGCTCTGTGTTCATCCCAGGGGGTTTGAGATGTATAATAATATATATCCAATATTATAGTAACACTCTGAGTAGTTTAATGGTCCCTATTATTCACTTCATTGCATCAACCACGTTATCAAATTAATTTCCTCATATGACAATGATTTGGGCTACAGCAACAGTCTCAGAGTTAAAGCCCCAAAGACACCAGCCTCAGTAAGAGCATTAGAGGAGAGAGAACATTAGTGAGAGGCCTTCAGCTGCTCGGGATTCCTTTTCCCACTAAGCCAATACACTAAAATCCTTCTGACCTCAATGGTTTTCATCCCAGAGACCCGGAAGAGGAGAGAGGATGCAGGGAGCCTAACCTTGCCAAGTACAACCATTAATAAAGTATATAATCATTAATAATGATGAATTATTATTGATAGTATACTTCATTAGTAAAGTATACAATGATTAATAAAATAGACCTTGCCATGTACAATCATTAATAAAGAATACCAATAATAAAGAGAGCTAGTCCTGAAATTTTCAGAACATAAAAAAATAATGAGCAAAAAAAACTGTTTAGGTGTAACTGGACAAAAATCACTAGAAGGGACCAAAGCAATAGCCCAGCGGGAAGGGCATTTGCCTTGCATGTGGCTGACCATGGTTCGATCCCCAACATCCCACTTGGTCCCCTGAGCACCGCCAGGAGTAATTTCTGAGTGTAGAGCCAGTAATAACCCCTGAGCATTGCCGGGTGTTACCCAAAAAGAAAAAAAAATCACTAGAATGGGTATGCTCTCAACCATGAAAATTTAATTAAATCTATGTATGACCTAGAGTAGGCAATGCCTGAAAACAATAAAATAGTATCACAGTAATTAAAATCTTACATTTCATTTCAGGGCCTTAGTATGCTTGTGGCTTTGCAGGGGGCAGAAGGGATAAAGGTCTTCTTCAAACACAACTACCCCATGCCAGATATGTTCAAAGCAATGAGAACAGTACTAAAAAATATTTTTATATAAACAAATAGATCATTGCCATGGACATGGAGCTGACCTCCTGGTAAAGGGCTTGACCAGCCCCTGGCCAAGTCCAACATTGCTCCAAGGGTTTGCTCTCATGGGCGGGGAGAGACCACGCTGGCCGGACTCTGAGTGTCATTTTGGGCCCTGGCCTTTCCTCCGCTCCATGCCAGTTACCCTGGAAGAGAGAGACCCACCCATGCCAGACCCACAGCTCCCTTGGCTGCATGCTTTGCGGCCGTCGCGATATTCTTAGAGAATGCTGATTTTGGGATGAGGTCCTTCCCAAGATCTTTCACATTTATACATTGTATACAGTTCTAGACAGGTTCTAACTGATACCAGTAAGCCTAGCAAGAAACCAGAGCAAACCACACATCATGCAGTCAGTCATTCTTAACATCCAGACTCCATAGTTCCTCAGAGCTCCATCCAAGAGAAAACCTGATCTTCCCCTTTAAGTTTCATCAGTAAATCCTCGAGATGAGAGCCTTCTACTGAGACTATACCACCTACATGGCAAAGCCTGGCAAGCTACCCGTGTTTTATTTACTTGTTATGCCAAAGACTAGTAACAATTATGGACCTCAGTTCCATGACCTGAAGAATGGTTTCGGGCTCCTCCTGTCCCTGGAGCAAGCAGATGCCCTTGGGCTAAACTTGCTTGTGACAGGACTCATGGCGATGTTACTAGTGCCCACTCGAGCAAATCAATGAACAATGGGAAGACAGTGATACAGTGACAGTGATTGCCATGGAAGTTTCTGAGACTGTTAAGTTCATTTAGCTAGACAGAGTCACATTCAGTAAAGCAGAGTCCCAGTCTTCAGGGCTTTCAGGAAATTGCATGCTGTGTATTTTTCTTTTTCCTTGACAAGAATATCAGGGACCACATTGGTCATGAGAAAAAAAATCAGCATAACATGAGTGATTGTGGAGGATAAAAACTTTTCAGGGAGAGAGTGATAGCACAGTGGGTAGGGTATTTTCCTTTGCATACAGGTGACCTGGATTCGATCCCGGCATCCCATATATGGTTCCTGAGCATTGCTAGGAGTAATTCCGGAGTATCACTGGGTATGACCCAAAAAAAAAAATTTGCAAAGCATTCTAAATTTTTCAAAGTGTTCTTACTAACTTTATCTGGTCAGCATTTACAACCACCTGTATAATGAACTAGATAATGATTACCTTCTTTGTCAGATTTTTTAAAGCCCATGGACAGGAGAAAATGCCAGAGTAAAGGAGTTTGCCTTGCATCCCACACTACCTGTTTGAATTCACCGACAAGCACTTCTTTGAGTCCCAGGAACACTGACAGGGATTGCTTCTGAGCACAGAGCCAGGAATAGCCTCTGAGCATAAAGGGGTGGCCCCCAAACAACAAACATTTCATTACTGTGCAATTTGCCTGAACCAGCAGCTATTAGAACGGAGAGTATCAATGTCTTACTATATCTGTCTATCACCTATATCTTAGAGAATATTCAAACTTGGCTAAGAAATGGAAAAATGAGGAGGTCTTCACAGTTTATGTGGAATTACCATTCAACGTTAGCAAGTACACTTAGAGAAAAGAGTGACTAGTTGGGGGAATCCAGTGTGTGAGTGTGTGTGTGTAAGTGTGTGAGAGAGAGTGAGAGTGTGGGGGGGAGAGAGGTGTGTGAGTGTGAGTGTGTGAGGGGAGTGTGTATGTATATACACACGTGTGAGTGTGTATATGTGTGCGTGTGAGTGTGTGTGCGTGTGAGAGAGAATGAGGGTGAGTGTGTGTGTGAGTGTAGTGCGAGTGTGTGTATATGTGTGTATGTGTGAAGAGCGACTAGTTAGGGGAATCCAATGTGTGTGTGTATGAGAGTGAGAGTGTGGGGGAGTGTGTGTATGAGTGTGTGTATATGTGCGTGCATTGTGCATGTGTGTGTGTGTGTGTGTGTGTGTGTAACGCTCTCAGGTGTACATAGTCTGTAAACTGTTTAATCTCACCCCCACGGGATCTGTGGAAATTCTCATTCCTTTGCTGCTCTCCACTCCTGGGGTGAACCTCCCGTCTCTGGCAAGCCCCTAGGCGATCCTGACGTCTGCTAACTCCTTACAGAGTGATGACACACAGGCAGGGCTCTTCAGGGTTAGGCGACAAGCCAGCGCAGACGCGCCCGTGGCGACTCTCGAGCCTGACGGGCCGCCTAAGGGGCGTGGCAGAGCCGCGGGGGGCGGGGCCTGGGGCGGGGGCCTGGGGGGGCGGGGCCGGCCCGGCCCGGCGGGGGGGGAAGGTGAAGGGTTAAAGACCCGACGCGCAGGCGCTGCCCTCTGAACTGGAACGGAAAACGGCTTCCGGTCGCAGTTCTCCGGCTGGGCGCCGCCGACCCGAGGCGTGAGCGACTGGCGTGAAATCCCTGAAGCGTGAGTAAGAAACTTGGCGGGCGAGTGGGTGTGGAGGAGGCGGCTAGCGAGGACGCGGGTGTGTGAGCGACAGGGACGCTCCGGCGGGCGAGAAGCCGGTGAGCTGAGGGAGATTCCCGCTCCCGGGGTCCGAGCCAGGAATCTCCCTGGAGCTCCGCCCGCGCCCGCCAGGGGCTTTCCCGGCCGCGACGTCAGCGCCCCGAGGGCCGACTCTGCTCGGCTCCGCGTCGGGGGCGCGCGGGACCCCGGCCGCCCCGACTCCCCGACGTGCCGAAAGCTTCGGGGAGACCCTTCCCCTCTCTCCCCGAGGTGTGTCGTCGCCCGTTGCTTCCTCCCGTGGTGTCGGCGCCTCGTCGGTGACGACTCGGTAACTTCCCTGAGGGGATGGGCTGAAGTTACTCCTCAGGGTAACTTCCCTGAGGAGACGGGGCTGAGGCAACTCAGGAGCCGCGGGGGAAACGGTTCAGCTTTGACCTCTGCTCTTTTTGGCTTCTGCCCTGCCTGTGCTTTCCCTCTGGAACCAGTGGAGACGGTGAGTTATTTTAGTAGTTTTCTGGTGTGTGAGCCGGCCTTACCCTCCACCGTAAGGTCCCGCTGTAAGCGTGTAGGTTCTAAGGTTCTGTCACTTTAGAGGGGCCAGAGCCGCAGTACAGAGGGTTGAGCTCTTGCACGCAGCCCACCTGAATTCCTATCCCCAGCACCCCATGGCGTTGCCCGAGCCCTGCAGGGAGCGACCCCTGAACTCAGAGTCAGGAATGACCTCTGCACTCCGCAGGGTGTGGCCCCAAATTCTTCTAAATAAAAATATTTAAAATTCAAAAAAAATATTTAAAATTCAGTCATTGACTTTTATTTATATCACCTTTTGATACCGGGTTATGCTATTTTTCTAAAAGGGGAGGTGTTGGTTTTATTTTTTTTTTTCTTTTCAACTTTTAAAGTGACTTAAATAGCATGAGAGCTCTGTAATCTTGGATCTGAAAGAGAATGCTAGAACCCATCATGAAGAGT
Source organism: Cryptotis parvus (assembly GCA_021461705.1). Taxonomy (NCBI): domain Eukaryota; kingdom Metazoa; phylum Chordata; class Mammalia; order Eulipotyphla; family Soricidae; genus Cryptotis; species Cryptotis parvus. Next base: position 26,863 of record JAJIBD010025089.1, read on the forward strand.
ATATCAGTGTTAAAACAGCCACAAAACTCAGGTCAGGACTTTAAAAAGCAAACAAAACTTAGACTAAATCCAGATGAAGAGTTCTGACAACCCAGTAAGAAATAATGTCTCGAATTTTAAAAGAGAACATCTGTATTGTTTCTGATAATTTTTAAACCTCCCTTTTTTTGTTAGGTGATCAGGATAAATATTATAGTAGGTAGAGACTCATAAAATGAATTTCAGGCTCGGAGGGTTGGCTCAATCATCTGGAACATATGCTTTGCATGCAGGAGACCCAGGTTCATTCACCAGCACTGCATAGTCCACTGAGCTGAGAGTAGCTTCTCTGAATTGCTGTGTGTAACCCCCCCCCCCCCCCACACACACACACACACCCCAAACTGCTGTGTTTAAAAGAAATCAAGCTCTGGTTAAGTGGCCGAGAATGCATGGATTTCATTTTGCTGTTATTAACTTCCCAAGATTGTCGGGAAATTTCTTACCTTAGCATAATAGGTGATATTCTACTGTAGTCAAATCCCAAAGGGGATTTCAAAAAACGAGTAAGAAGACAATTATACTTGTACCTTTTAACACAGAGTGAAATCATTAGCATAGTCCAGGTATATGTGTGAAAGTGGTATTTACAAAAGAATGCAGGCATCGGAAGAATGCTTGGTTAATTTATGCAGGCATCATATATGTGCTTGGTTAGTTGATTATATATTTTTCAGTGCCAGGGATCAAACTCAGGGCCTGACACATTGGAGACAAGTTCTCTACTGCTGAGCTACATTTCGATCTCATGTTTGTTGTAACTTAGGGCTTGCCCTATAACAGAAAGGACTTTACATGTTTTATAAAGCTGTATTCATATCCCAGAGTACATGGTAAATAAATGTTACTGTTGATATATAATTTAGCTATTCTAATTCTAGTCTGAGCTGATTAGCCATTAGTATTTATCCAATACACACAGATACCCAGCATCCTCTAAACATAAATATATAACTGTTTCATTTTCAGTTTGTGTTTAATTATGTTATGCTAAATATCATTTTTATTTTCTTAGGTTTATATTATGACTATCTCCTCTGCTATTTTTCCAGCTTGCTGCCATGGTTTTCAGTCATAGGTTGGGGAAAAGGATATCATCTAAAGCAGAACCAGTATATAGTCCAGGACAAAATTCTGAGTCATCTTAAAGGATACCAATAAGAAATGAACTAACTGCCTTGTAGGGGGTGCTAATTAGTGTTTAAAATTTTTTGAACTAGGTTCATGGTCTGACAAAAAAGTACTTTTTCAAAAAAGTTTAGAAATTGCAATGGTATCAGATCTCTGCAACGAAAACAAACCTTTGGGATCTATGTAATACATGTGTCATAGTTTTTTCATCTCTAATTCATAAAAACATGTTTCTGTGTGCCAGAGAAATAGTATAAAAGTTAAGGCTCTTTTTTGTCTTGCATGCAGCCAACCCAGTACAATCCTGGCACTGCATATGGACACCCTTAACCCCCATCTTCTTCCAGCACTGCGAGAAGTGATGCCTGAGAATAAAACCAGGAGTAAGCTTAATGGAACATTGGGAGTGGGTGTCCCCAAAACAAAACAAAATTTTTTGTTAATTGTGATAAAAATACAAGTAACACAAGGTTTGCTCTTTTAGTCATCTTCAAATATTCACTAGTGTTGATGTTGAACATATTCTTAAACCAAGAAAAACTTTTTTCTGCTTTTTGGGTCACACCCAGCAATGTTCAGGGGCTACTCCTGGCTCTGCACTCTGGAATTACTCCTGGTGGTGCTTAGGAGACCATATGGGTGCCGGGATGGAACCCAGATCAGCTGTGTGCAAGGCAAACACCCTACCCACTGTGCTATCGCTCCAGCCAAGAAAAACGTTTTTAAAGGCTTTATTTTTATTTAAAGAAAATGTTTGGGAAGTTAGTCATAGCAAATGTATATCTCACAGAGGAAATGTCTTAGATAGTAACTTGGGCTTTATTCCTTTTCCGTCAGACATAGGCCTTCTACAATGGTATTTGTCAACTCTCATAAGAGTAAAACAGTTGGAGCACCAAAGGTAGATTTCATTTATGATAAATATTTTTATTTGCAAAAATGAAGGGGTCTAAAGAAAATAGATGTAAACAGTGAAAACAAAGTCTATCAATTCATGGCAGTAAGTAATTATTGAAAAGCGAATGGGCAAAGAAAAATAGTAATTTCCATTTCAATAGTGCTTAGTAAGTTGAAGTTATAAGAATCCTTGAAATGGTTACAGTATAATGAGATAGGGAACATTGTATATTAAAGCAGCTGAATGAATGCAGTTAATTTAGCTGTAGAGAGTAAGTTGGTATAAAGACAGAAATCAGGGACTTAGAATCTGTGAAGATCACATATTATTATTTTTTATTTCTTTTTTTTTTTTTTTGCTTTTTTGGGTCACACCCAGCGATGCTCAGGGGTTACTCCTGGCTTTTCACTCAGGAATTACTCCTGGAGGTGCTCGGGGAACCATATGGGATGCTGTGGATCAAACCCGGGCCGGCACAGGCCGACCGCGTGCAAGGTAAACGCTCTATCCGCTGGGCTATCGCTCCGCCCGATCACATATTATTTTTAATTGTTTGAAGAAAGATTACTGTTAATGTGATGTTTATTAGTAGTACATTATATACTATAATGCAATTTTATAGCTTCATATATTTGCTTTTTCTAAAATTAAAAATGTCTTTTGCTTAAGATTGATGTTCTTTAAACTCTTAAAATTTGTTTCCTTTTTTTTTGAAGAAACATTAAAATCTCACCAAAAAAAAAAAAAAAAATCCCACAAATTCTAGGCATTTTTCTTATCCTTATTTTTTTTTTTTTTTTTTTTTTTTTTTTTTGCTTTTTTGGGTCACACCCGGCGATGCTCAGGGGTTACTCCTGGCTCTGCACTCAGGAATTACTCCTGGCTGTGCTCGGGGGTCCATATGGGATGCCGGGGATCGAACCCGGGCCCGCACAGGCCGGCCGCGTGCAAGGCAAACGCCCTACCCGCTGGGCTATCACTCCGGCCCCTCCTTATTTTTTTTTAATGGGGGCCACCCCTTTTATGCTTAAGGGCCCAGAGACTGCTCAGTAATGCTTGACTTTGCAAAGCTCAGCCCCTGGGCCTGAAGTTGCTGGGAGATCAGGAATCAAACTCACTTCTCATCTACTAGGCCTGTGCAGTACTTGAACCTCCTCCTATCTCATTGGAGGTTTTATTTGCTTAGTTTATGTTATTATTGGCTTTTACGTCACACTTGTTGGTGCTGGGCACTCCTTCCTTAGGCACTATCATGCAAACCAGGTAGCATGCATGCAGAGAATGTACTCCACTATGATCTATTTCCCTGGCCATCCCCTCCAAGTTTTTATTACATATACCTCCTTCCCACGTAGTCTTCTCTTATGCTCTCATACTGATTATATGCTTTCTCGCTCGTAGTTCCCCATCCAGCTTCACTCCGCCACTTTTGTGGAGAGTGTAGTGTTGGAACATTGTATGTTGTTATTACAGTATTGTAAGTCACAGAGCCTAAAATAAAATAAAATTACTTATGTGGCATAGCTAAATAGTACCTTGTTTATATGTACTTAAGAGGGATAGAGCATCACATTCACAATTTCTCTTGTGGTGTTACATTTTTCCCTGTGCACTTCAACCCATAAAACTTGGTAAGCATTGTGAGAGAAAGAAGTACTGCTAAAGAAAAAAAAAGGAAGTGAGGCAAAGCTAAGACACAAGGGGTGTGGTCTTTGTGAAATCTTTTAACTCTTACAGGAGGGTAGCACAAAGTTTCTTTCACTCAGTTGTGTCATCTAACAAAGTAGAGAACCTTTTGGGTTTGGAAAGCTTTGGGTTTTATTCAGCAAAGTTGTCTTACTGTACTTTATTAAGAAGCATTTAACCAACCAACACAAGGGGAAACTTTCTAATTCAGATTCTGACTCTGCTACATCTTTAAGTTTCTGTTATTTCACATGCCTGATTTGAACACAGTAACAGTATATTACATATACTATGGCTATAGGGAAGGGTTGGGCCACACCCAGTGGTGCTCTGGAAACTATATGTGGTGCCAGAGCTTGAACCAGTGTCAGCCACATGCAAGGTATGCACCTATCTGTTTGTCCCCTGGGTTTATATTTATATTGGAAGTTTCACAATGTAGAGAGTGTGAATGAAATTGAAAACTGTCATTTTAGGCAAATGACTGTTAGGGAAATCTCTTAAAAATGAAAAGTAGTCGAAGAGATAGCTCACAGACTATGTTCCTGTTTTGCATGTAGGAGACCCAGGTTGGATCTCTGGCACTTAATAATTCCCAGAGTTCCTTTAGAAACAACCACTAAGCATCACCAATTATGACTCCAAACCATTTAAAAGTGAAAAATAATCATTCAGTATTAGAACTGGTGGTTATTTTCCATGTTTTTAAAGAAAAATTGCATATATTTAATTGTCTTTAAATATCTCTTACCCATCAAAGATAAAGAAAATCTTCTACTGATGGGAAGACACTGTTATTGACTTAATTTCTGCTTTTCGTTCCTGGTGCTTATTGTGAAACACTAATATAACTAAAATACAGAAAGGACAGAGCCTGGCAAGCTACCCGTGTCGTATTTGTTATGCCAAATACCAGTAACAATTATAGACCTCATTCCCATGTCCTGATGGAATGGTTTGAGGCTCTTTATGTTCCTGGAGCAAGTAGGTGCCCTTGGGCTCTACTTGCATGAGACAGGACATATGGAGATGTTACTGGAGCCCACTCGACCAAATCGATGATGAACAGGAAGACAGTGACAGTGACAGAAAGGACAGAATATAGGTCTCCATCGCTTGTTCAACTTAACTAAAGTGGCAGCTTTCCTGAAATAAAACATGAAAATATTATTCATAACCCTCAGGTGTTAGGATAAGCTGATGACTTTTTTTTGGTAGGGGAGAGTAGAAAAGGCAGCAATTACTGAAGATGGTTTCCTTCTCTGTCTTTAAACTGACCACTCTTGGGGCCGGAGCGATAGCCCAGCAGGTAGGGCGTTTGCCTTGCACGCGGCCGGCCTGTGCCGGCCTGGGTCTCGATCCCCCGGCGTCCCATATGGTCCCCCGAGCACCGCCAGGAGTGATTCCTGAGTGCAGAGCCAGGAGTAACCCCTGAGCATTGCCGGGTGTGACCCAAAAAAGCAAAAAAAAAAAAAATAATAATAAATAAATAAATAAACTGACCACTCTCTTACCACAAGTGTGCACCCTGGCAGAACACAACAGTGGGGGGGCAGGGGGGAGAAACCCAGCAAGTGGGCCTTCCCCATTTCTCACATTACCCATGCTCTCTCTTCCGCTGTACAAACATGTGCCTTATTAAGTAATTAATCATTCTGGGGTGGAGGTGGGGGAACATACCATTAAGCCTGACTTTTTTTTTTAAACTTGAAATGCCTATATATATATATATATATATATATATATATATATATAGAAGAGAGAGAGAGAGAGAGAGAGAGAGTACATCACTTGTCACTTGTCTTCCCGTTGTTCATCAATTTGCTCGAGCAGGCACCAGTAACATCTTCATACGTCCTGTCACATGCTAGTGTAGCCCAAGGGCAACTGCTTGCTCCAGAGACATGAAGGGCCTCAAACCATTCCTTTAGGTCATGGAAATGAGGTCTATAATTGTTACTGGGTTTTGGCATATCAAATACAATATGAGTAGCTTGCCAGGCTCTGCCATTTGGGTGCAATACTCTTATAGTAGCCTCTCATCTCGTGCATGTATTGAACTGTGCAAAGCAGGCTTGCGAGACGGGAAAGATCAGCTTTTCTGCTGGGTGGAGCTCTGATGAGCTGTGGAGTCCAAATGTTGAAAATGGCGGCCCTCATGGTGTGGGGGTTCCTCTGGCTTCTTGCGAGGCTCTGCTGGGATGGCGGGCCAGGGCTAGAACCCGCCTTCCCTCCTGGGCACCTCATGATTGAGTACATACATTACATATATAATCATTATATATGATATACATTATGCATGTTATATATTATATGTGTTATGTATATACATGTATATGTGTATACATATTTATAAAATGAATGAAAGATGAACTGCCCTGATTAAACTGGATAAATGATGGTGAAACAATCATTGTTTGACTCATACAACCCAAACCTCAGTGAGCTTCACAAAAGCACCACTACTTACCTTTGGTTATTTATTCAGGATTGGTTGGCTATCATTTGCCCTTATACGGGCTGCTAAACACAACAGGCTTAAGATATTTTATCTGGGGAATAAAAAAATAAGTTCATTTAAAAATGTAAAAGTAGGGAGAGTTAGAGTACCAGTTCAGCAGATTCAGCAAACAAAGAAAACCAGAAAGGAACATAGAAAATAAGTTAAAAATATAATTCAAGATCATTTCCAAAAAAGGCTATGCATTTGGATGAATTTGCAGATTGCAAATCACCATGGCAGTGGATAGAAATGAATGTATAATTTCATAAATTTCAGAATTCTAGACCCAATGGAACATATAGGTTAAGTACAAGATGAAGAATCAAATGGACCTGAGCTTCAATGAAAACAAATGGGGTTTTAGGAATTGCTCGTGGCTAATGGTACCTGAGTTTTGAAAGTGAGACTCTGATTTAATCCCCAGTACCACCTGCGAACACTGAGCACAGACCAGAGGACTGTCGCTTTCAACCCTCAGGGGTGCAACATAGTGCAATAACAGTGCATAACTTGGTATGTGTGAGCACCTCAGTTTGTGTGTGCACTACAGCGAGCACTGCACCTAAAAGGAAGACTTACAAGGAAAATGTAACAGCCAGGAAGTAGGCCAGCACCACAGTTTGCAAGCACTGAAGATAAAGTATGTGGCCCTCAGAAAGCAGTATGGCTGAGTATGTAGCACTGCAACTAGATGTCACCTGTGGAGAGCACAGTAAACTATGTGACCTGTATCATTATAACAAAATAGTAACTACAAGAAGGAAAAAAAAAAAAAACAGACACAGCCTAGCATGCAAACTCGAAAAATTCTGAGTGAAACCAGAGCAATAGTACAGCAGGTAGGGCATTTGTCTTGCATATGGCCAACCTGGCTATGATACCTAGCATCCCATATGGTCCCCCAGCACTGCCAGGAGTAATTCCTGAGTGCCAGAGCCAGGCATAACTCCTGAGCATTGCTGGGTGTGACCTAAAAGGAAAAAAAAAAAAATTCTGAGCGAACAATTACTTAAAACTAAAGACTCTTTGTTTTCAATACAGCATTGAAACCCAGGGCCTTATGCATATGCAAGGCATTTGCTCTACCACTTGACCTAGAAATCTTTTCCTTATTTTTAGTGTATTTTTAGAGGGGGTTGGGGGAACAGAGAGTTAACCCAGGTTGGCTGCATGTAATATATATGTCCTACCCACTGTAGTCTCTGGTCCTCTTTACCTAGAACTCTTTTTTTTTTTTTTTGGCCCACACCCAGCAATAGTATCAGGGTTATTCTATCACTCTGTACTCAGGAATTACTACTGGCGAACTTCGGGACCATATGGGATATGGGGAATTGAACCCAGGTTGGCTATGTGCAAGGCAAGTGCCCTTCTGGCTGACGTGTCTCCCGGGACCCTGACCTAGATAGAACTCTTAATGTGACAAACTGTCAGTTAAATTTGAAGAAGATAACTTCAGGCCTAGGGAAATAGGGCTATGGGCCAGAGGTTGTGCTTTTATGTGCAGAAGACCAAACTAGTACACGGCACGTGATCCAACTTACTGATAGCAGTAATCCCTGAGTACAGAGCCAAGAGTAGCCCATGAGTATTATCAGGTGTGGCCCACAAACCCTAAAATTAAAATCAAAGTAATGATAATTTCAGTAATGCAGGATGTCAAAAAAATTTACTTTCAAACACACTTCCTTTGGAAGCTTCATTGAAAGGTTTACTTACTGAGTAGGGTAGTAAAACAAGAAAGATAAAGGTTATAGAATACTGAAAATGACGAATTAAATTAGAGAAAAAAAGATGAACAAAGGGAGTCTTCAGTTCAAGGTGAAAGTCCCAAGATGAAGACTTTCTACCAAACCTAAGCTGAAGCAAATCATAAAACCCAAGGGGAGATTTTCCTAAATAGATTTTTTTTTGGAGAAAAAGAAAAGTAACTATAGAATATTACATTTTTCTGCAGTTACTAGAAGAAGGAAATGCTGACTGCTAATATAACCCATAACAGGATATTTTTTAAGACTGGAAAAGAGATAATTGGGCAGGACTAGGAACCAATCCTTGTTCTACACAGTGGAAAGACTATAAAGACTGAAAAAAGTGGTCATAGTAGTACATTATTTAGAGATAGAGACAAATTCTAAAAAGAATCAGAAGAGCTGAATATTGTTGCCAAGTCAAAACAGGAAATGGAAATGGGGAATGAAGAGTAATGGAATACCGTTCTTAAGTCTTAGAAAGCTGTTGACCTATTAAAATATAAGTTTTGATTTTAAAAAGTGAGTCTCTGTTAATATAACCCATAACAGGATGTTTTTTAAGACTGGAAATGAGATAATTGGGCAGGATAGGAACCAATCCTTGTTCCACACAGTGGGAAGACTATTAAGACTATTAGAGACTCACACACATGGGGCAGAGCTGCTACTGGCTCTCCCTGTGCCCAGCCGCTCATGAGGTGCCCGGGAGTGATGGCGGGTTCTAGCCCTGGCCCACCACCCCAGCAGAACCTCACAACAAGCCAGACAACCGCCCACTCCATGAGGGCCTCCATTTTCCACATCCGGACTCCCCCTTGTTAGAACTCCACCCAGCAGACCAGCCTATCACAGCCCGGCTCACGCGCCACTTGCAGCCACGCGGTTCATCAATAAATGCTGAATTTTAAGATGACTATAAAAGTATGCTACCCACACGGCAGAGCCTGGTAAGCTACCCATGTCGTATTTGATATGCCAAATACCAGTAACAATTATAGACCTCATTCCCATGACCTGATGGAATGGTTTGAGGCTCTTTATGTTCCTGGAGCAAGCAGGTGCCCTTGGGCTCTACTTGCATGAGACAGGTCATATGGAGATGTTACTTTGCCTGCTCGAGCAAATCGATGATGAACGGGAAGACAGTGATACAGTGATTTTAAAAAGTAAAAACTAAATTTGGATGAAAACAAAATAGGACATTCACATCAGAGAGACCTGGATTTATAGGGTTCTTAAACTTCTGTGACTTCTAGCATATTTTGAATCTTCTAGGTTGCCTCAGTTGGAGAAAAAGAATATATAATTCTGCAGAGGGGAGGTTAAAATGGAAGTAATTTTAACCAGTGGCAAGCGACTGCATGGTTCATCAATACATGCACGAGATGAGGGGCTACTACAAGAGTATCCCCTCCCGCACAGCAGAGCCTGCCTGGCAAACTACCTATGTTGTATTTGATATACCAAGAACCAGTAACAATTATAGGCCTCATTACCATGACCTGAAGGAATGAATTGAGGCTCTTCATGTTTCTGGAGCAAAGCAGTTGCCCTTCGGCTACACTAACATGTCACAGGACATATGGAGATGTTACTGGTGCCTGCTCGAGCAAATCGATGATCTGAGCAAATCGAAGACAAGTGTTACAAGTGGATTTATGTAAAGCACCTAGCAAATATAGCTATATTATCTCAGTAGGTGTCAGCCCTTCCCCCTACCTTAAGTATATTTAAAATCCTTAAATATTAGGATATTTCCCTTAAGAAATAGGAACCACCTTCCTCATTGTTGGGGTGCTTGCTATTCTAACAGAAGATTGAAATTGTCCTTGTGGACCTTGACTGCCTCTTTGGTTTGCAGACTTATCAGTGAAGTCCCTGAGTTCCGCCAAAAGTGATACCTGAGTACAGAGCAACAGAGTAACCCCACTACTATTGCCATATGCAAGGCGAGCATTATCCTCTGTACTCTCTCTCAGGCCTTCCAAATGTGTATTCTTGGTCAAGATTTTATCTTTGGTTGATTAGGCTTTTACATTTTTATTCTTTAATCTACAAGTTGTCCTAATAGATATTTTACACAAGATTTTCTCTCAGATGTAAATTATATTTGTAATTTTTATTTTATATGTAGTTAGAAGCAAAAAAAATAAAAAATTTGATAAACTCTTGCTTACTCACAGTAGAATGGCAAAAAGCATTAGGATTTCCCATTTCTAAGTATTCACGTTTGAGAAGTACTTGCTATGCTCCTGAAAGAAATAAAAAACTGGATGAATTTGGCACAAATGTAGTTTAAGAGGTTCATTTATCAGGAAATACCCAAAGAATTGGGGATCCTGTCTTCAAGAGTATTCAACAGTTGGAGGAGTGTATGTAGCTTGTTGTAACAATAATGTATCTGATTTTAAACTTTTATCATATTACACATTTAAAGTTACACCCTAAGCATCTTGGGAATGGCTAGAAATGGAGATCTGGAGATTTGAAGCATTATTTATTTTCACATTGAGTTCTCACAGATACTTCTAATAACAAGTTGTAACTTGCAAACATTTGCCCATCAGCCAGTAGGTGTCCTTAGGGAAATTAAAAGCCGGGTATGAAGAGCTGCAGATTCTTGTGCCAATGGTAAAGAGCAGAGTATAGCTTTATAATTATGTAGGCTATTGCCTGCTCCCATATATTGTTGGCAGGGTTTTCAAGGCTAAATGACGGCTCAACAATTTAACCGCAGTCTAAAGAGAAAACAATTTTTTGTGAAAAGGTCCTCTGTCTGAAGTTTCATTCTCTTCGTAGAAGAGCTCTGCTTTTTCGTAGTGATTTTTTTTCTAATATAGTAAGTGATTCAGAGATGCTACAGTTGAGGGCTGGGGTAGGCAGCTGCTCTGTTAACTCATGAGATTTTAACTACATTTTAACAAAACAGTATTGACCTTTTTAGTGTGCTGCCTATGCCATCTCTGACGTTTTTTTACCTTCTTTTGAGAAGAGAACTTTTTAAAGATTATGTGAAAATGTTTTTCCAAAAGATTTGTGGCTAAGACCAGAAGATTGATACAACCTGTCCTACTCTTAACAATTGTTAGTAGTTCTATTTCATCATAACGTTCGTAGAGCAGAAGAGAGAGATTTAAGAGAGAACACCTTCAGAGGCCAGAAATAGTGCAGGGGTTAGTCACTGTCCTTGTTTTTTTTTTTTCATTGATTAGAGCTTATTAATTTGGTAAGTCTTCTTAAACTTTTCGTATTAATGAATCAAAGGATTTTTACATGATCCTGTATATATAGGTACCTAAAATTGGTATACAAATAATACATTTAGAGATAAGTCATAAACAAACGCATTTGAAAACAAAGTTGTAAGAGATTTTACAACCCCCTCCCCACATTGTTACATGACTCCATATGAGGTCACAACCCACAATTTAGGAAGCTGTATGAATTCTCCTACAGTTTGTGCAGTGCAGTATAAATACATAGTGGCTATCCCAGGAATGATCCCTGAACACCTCTGGGTGTGGTGTGCCTCCCCCACAAAAAAAAAAACAAACCAGTAAATAAATGCAAAGTAGCTATTCTTCCTTGGCACCTCATTCTGTCTGCACACACACTAGACTTTCCTTACATACTCAATCTTCTGACTTTAAATGAACTATTCTAGTGATTTATGAGTGCTTTTGCTCTTTCAAATTCAATGGTCTTTTCCTTTTTTTTTTTTGCTTACTGAATTTCTTCTCATATTTCATGGCCCAGTTTAAGTGTCAAGTCCTCCATGAAATCTCCACAATTCCTCTCATGTCTGTTCCCTTTTACAGAGCCTATATTTTGCTTGAATCTTTTTATTTAACAATTTCTTTTTGTGTGTGTTTTTGGACCACACTTGGCATTTGTTTGGGAGATTGTGATCTGTGGTACTTGGAAGACCATGAGATGTGCGATTGTGATCTGTAGTACTTGGAAGACCATGAGATGTGCGTAACTGAGCTCCAGGCCATTGAGCTCGCTCCCCAGCCTCTCTTTTTTCTTCTTTAAAATTACATACAATGAAATGAACTCATCATGATAAGCCATTGAGTGAGTTCCTGCAAATGCTACCCAATTCCCTATCAAGAAATATGCCTACCAATATCCAAGGCCAGACAAAACATGGATCAGCAGGTCTTGTCAGTGGGAGGAATCTACTGCAAATGTGTGGGATTCAGAGGTGTTTAGTAAAACAGAGAAAGAACAGTGTACTAATAATTATTGGAAATGATAATACCAGCCTACATTTGAATATTGAAAGTAAGCAAAAAGGATATACATAATAACCTCTAAATGTATGTATTGCAAGCCATAATATGTAAGAGAAGGGAGAGAGAGAAGAGGAAAAGTGCCTGCCATAGATGAGAGCTCGGGGAGGGGGAGAGAATCAGGGGTCATTGGTGGTGGGAAGTCAACATTGGTAGAGGGATGGGTGATGGAACACTGTATGACTGAAACCCAAATATGAACATCTTTATAATTGTATATCTGGTGGTTGTATAGTAAAAAAAAATTTAAATATTTATGCCATGTATAATTTATATGCTAGTCTGTTTAATCATTGAGTTGTGTTTACATTACCAACTTAAGCTCTAATTAGTGAAAAAAGACAAGGTCTGTAGCTTTGGCTCTGTACCATGAAAAACAAAAAAGGAGTACCGACTTTTTTGTTCAGTGGTAAGCGATTCTTTCCTATTATACAAGTCAGCTGCTCATTTAGAGGCAGTGCCATAAGCAAAATAAAGTATTTCTTTCACTTACTACAACTTAAAGGAAAACATTTTAAGACTCATCTGGCAACCCCTACTATGTGAAGAAGCAAGTCTTCTTCAAGCTTGTTCTCCCACCTTGAAAGTGTTGCTATCTCCCTACAGTGTTCTAGGTGACTAACCATCATGGTGTTCCATCCAGCTGACAAAGGGACGAAGATGAAGAGACAACTCTTCTTGGAACTTATACTTATCAATCACCAGAACATAGTTTGTGGCCACGGCAGCTAAAAGTTGGAAATGCTATAATTAAAGAGCCTGTATATCAAAAAAAAAACAACAACAACATGGTCTTACTTAATTTTCATAGTACTCCTACAAAAAATATATATGTGATTAAAAAAAAGGAATAGATAAGGGGCTGGAGCGATAGCACTGCAGATAGGGCATTTGCCTTGCACACCGCCTACCCGGGTTTCGGTCCCAGCATCCCACATGATGAGTACTGCCTGGAGTAATTCCTAAGCGAAGAGCCAGGAGTATAACCCCTGAATGTCGCGGGTGTGACCCAAAAAGCAAAAAAAAAAAAAAAAAAAAAAAAACAATAAAGCTAATAGAAATTTACATACCTAAGATCTGAAATTCAGAACCTCTCCTTTTTTCATTCTAGCTAGTAATGAATTAGTAGTGACTGTATAAACGTTTGACACTGGAGAAGAACTCTTCCTAGGAACATGAGATGAAAGAGGCCTAAGTGGCGTCGGTGTCATTGTCAACAAGAACATGACCGTGAACATTGATTCATTTGAATGCCTATCAAACCGGATAGGACAGTTACACTTGAAGAGATGTGGCCCACTACCAGCAGTTTCTATCTTCGTTGTCTACGCACCAGCATCCACATACAAGGAAGAAAAAAATTGAGAAATTCTACATGGAACTGGAGGAGTTCTATTAAAAAAAAATCACACCTTCTACAAGATCATAGTCGGGTGATTTTAATGCCAAGATAGAACCAAGAATATCGGCCGAAGAACTCCACATCAGGACCCATGGCCTAGAATGGAATGAACAGGGTGAGAGACTGAGTTCATCATGTCCACCAAGACCATTCATGGGAACTCACAGTTCCAGAAGGCTGAGCAAAACGTTGGACATGGGAATCCCCTGGTGGACAGTTCCACAATGAAATTGGCCACATATCTTCAATAGACAGTTTTGCCTGACCAATGTTGCTCTTGTCCCAAAATTCCAAACAGGATGGGACCACCGTCTCCCTTCATGCAAAATTCTACTTCACGCAACGGGGAGAAAAGGCTGCAAAGTTTAAGAAGAGAACTGCCAAAACGACCACCAACTGGGAACTCTTTGGCACCATTGTGGCAACATGGGAAGATACCATCAATGATGACATCGATGGAGAATACAACCGACTGGTTCAGCACCTCCATGATAGTGCGAAGAATGCCGAGAGAAAGCCACAAAAGGACGCCTTTCTTCAAAAACTCTTGAGCTCATTCACCAATGTGGCAAGGTGCGAGCCTCAAAGACCAAATGCTAACATCCAAGCTTGCAAAGCAGTGCAGAGAAGCGATAAGGAAGACCTCAAAGAGAAGAGCATGAATACTGGAAGATGGAGCAGAAAACGGGAAAAGCATTCGCAATGCCTGCCTGTCCTTCGCCAACTATAAGACCAAGAAGACTGCCCTCCAACGCCCTGATGGATCTATCACATCTTCCAGAAAGGCAATGGAGAAGATTATCTGTAACTTCTACTCAGATCTCTTTGATAGCCACGTCCACCTGCCCACATACCAAATTCCGTAGGATGAATATGTCATTCCCAACGTTTTCCCTTCTGAAATCTGACATGCCATTTCATCGATAAAGAAGGGAACAGCACCAGGCCCAGACAAAGTCAGACCCGAATACCTCAAGAATATGCCTTCAGTACTCATCAATACACTGGCTCTGCTCTTCACACACTACCTGTCTGAATGCAAAGTGCCCTCCCCATGGAAAACCAGCAGGACAGTTCTACTGTTCAAGAAGGGAGACATCCACGACATTGGCAACTATTGCCCCATCTGCCTGTTGTCTGTCATCTACAAGCTGTTCACTCGAGTCATCCTGAACAGATTGACAGAACATTAGTTGAAGGACAACCATGCGAGCAAGCTGGCTTCCGAAAAGGATTCAGCACAATCAACCATATCCACACGGTTACCAAGCTCATTGAAGTTTGTAGGGAGTTCCAGATGCTGCTGTCTCATGTTCATTGATTTAAAGAAAGTCTTTGAGGGCCAGAGCAATAGTCCAGCGGGTAGGGCGTTTGCCTTGCATGTGGATGGCTCATGCCGGCCGGGTTCGATCCCCGGCATCCCATATGGTCCTCCGAGCACCACCATGAGTAATTCCTGAGTGCAGAGCCAGGAGTAGCCCCCTGAGCATCGCGCCGGTGTGACCCAAAAAAGAAAAAAAAAAAGCAAGTAAACAAGCCAGCCTTTGATTCTATTGAGACTGAAGCAGTCGTAGAAGCCCTAGCCAAACAGGGCGTTCAAACCCAATACATCAAGATCCTTTGTGAGCTGGATTACGGATTCACCACCAGGATCTCACCATTCTACAAAGAAGTGATCATCGATATCAAAAGAGGGGTTCGGCAGGGGTGATACCATTTCACCAAAACTCTTCAGCGCCACCCTCGAGAACATCATGGACAATTAGAATGGGAAGGAATGGGAGTGAAGATAAAGACAGTCGGCAACTACACCACCTCCACTTCGCTGATGACATCGTTCTAATAACACCAAACATTAGCCAAGCGGCACAAATGCTGGCTGACTTTGACCTAGAATGTGCAAAGATAGGTCTACAGCCAAGTCTCAACAAAACTGTTTATGAGAAATGAACTAGTTCCAGAGGCCCCATTCACTCTCAATGGAACAAACATTTCTGAATGCAGCAGTTATGTGTACCTAGGTCGAGAAGTCAACATGATGAATGACCTAAAACCTGAGCTGCGCAGGAGGAAGAGAGAGGCATGGAATGCCTTCAAAAGCATCGAAGAAATAGCTAAAAAGACAAAGAACCTACGGCTCTGGGCACATCTCTTTGACTCCACTGTTCTCCTTCATTAACATGCGCATCAGAGACCTGGGCCCTATGAAAGCAGGATGAGAATGCTATTCGGGTCTCCCAAAGAGGAATTAAAAGCTATGCTTGGAATATCATGCCTCACTCAAGTGAGAGAAGGAATCCAAAGTTCTGACCTCCATCACTGTTCCAGAATCAGGGATGCTGTGTCGCTTGCCAAGGCATTGAAAATCAGATGGGCCTCGACAAGTAATACAACTTGGAGACAACTGCTGGACTAGAGCCGTTACTGACCAGATCCTACGGGATGTCAAAAGATCAAGTGGCCACCCACTTACAAGATGGCCAGACTTCTTCGTCAACACCCTGAATGAACGGTTTGAGGCTCTTCATATTCCTGAAGCAACCAGATGCCATTGGGCTACACTGGCACGTGATAGGATCAAATGAAAATGTTACTGGCACCGCTCCAGCGGGGCTGTGGTAGGCCTCGTCTGCTGCTGGGTGGAGTTCTGACGAGAGGGAAGTCTGATGTGGAAGATGGCGGCCCTCATGGAGGGGGGTGGGGTCATCTGGCTTGTTGTGAGGCCCTGCTGTTTGATAATTAAAGTAAAGGAGTAAGAGGGTGCCTACCCATCCTTCAAAACCCAATTCTTATGCCACGCTCAAGCTTTTTTCCAAGCCTCATAAAGAGATAAGACTTTTCAAATTATGCAAAACCAATATTTATCTTAGGGCATATATGTATATGCATATAGATCTTACATATCTTACATTTAATGATGCCTTAATGAGAATAGGTTTATGTCTCATTTTTGTTGTGTTATTGGTGCCCAGTCCAGGCTCTGCCCATATTTGATACTTGGTGAATGTTTTGTTCAATAAATATACCTATCATGTCACCCTGGGGGTTAGTTTTGCTGCTGGTTTTAAGAAACCATTCTTCAACTAAGATTAAATTCTTAAGATTTAGCTCTAGACTTAGAGCTTTGTCACCGTAGACAAAAAATTATTTAAATTCTCATAGCCTGGTCACAGATGGATATATAAATAATAGGAAACGAAAAGTTGGTGGGGGAAAAAAATCTTTCTAAAATAAACAGTTCTGCAGTGGTACTATCTCTGAAACTTTTTTCTTCACCCCATCCCTACAATGCCTTACACATAGCAAGCAAAGGGTTTTTTTTCCTACATGAGTCAAGTGAATATTAATGTCAAAATTTAGTCATAGTAGTTGATAAATCGTTCTAGCTGGGAAAGAGTAAAACTCTCTTGACCAAACTGCTTCTCCTACCCTGGAATAGTTTTATTACTGAATCGAGGGATTAGTGAAAGAAAAAGCAATTGCTACTTACCAATACTCTTGGTGCTTCCTCCTTTGTGGAAGTCTACAGATACTGGATCCGAGTTGGGACAGGAATTTGATGCTCTCCATTTTCCTTAGGCAGATATTTTCCTTCAGGCAGAGGGGGTTGGGGTGGGGCAGTACCACCAGAGGATAGAAAAGGGGTGGTGCAGCTGATATCTACTTTGGAGGACTGCCCTGGTACAACAGGGGGAACCTTGCATTCTGTTCTCTCAGTTGCCATCTTGGCATCAGTGACTTAATCTTTTCCCTGCATAATAGAAGCAGACCAGCTATTCTAAAAAATATATTTATACTTAAAAGAATGAATCTATGACTAGAGTGTTTCCAAGGTGGTGATTCCTCTAGCTTAGACATCCCAGGTTTGAGCTATGAGACTCACCATTACATTTGGATTTGAGTGTGTTTGCTATAAATACATTTCCCTGGAGCCTGGCAAGTTTTGCAGAAGGCATACCAAATATAATTGAAATGTGGCTGCCTCTTAAATTGTGAAATTAATTTTACACTTAACAAATGCTCAAAAAAAATAGAGGAGCAAGTGGCTTTAAAGTTCAGGGTGTTAATATTTGAAATCTGTCCAATTTAATTAGCTTGGTGTCCCAGAGACTGTTTCCTTTTTCTCCGGTCAGTGTCACTGATATAACACCCAATTTTCTTCTTGGTTGTGATAGGAATTAAGTGCATCATTTATTAAGTTATATTGACCTTAATCATATCTTGCCAGCATTCATTCTTATTATTTCAGGAAATAGGACGCATCCATGTGGCATTTACTCAGTAATTCCTCTTAGTGACATTTGTGTGATCTAATTCAAGGACCTGAAGTGAAGGCTCCACATGATTTACTTGCATATGATGCAGCTATTTTTAGCACACATTTACATTTTTAAAAACATGAATGCACCTTCTTGGTGGAACAGACATGCAATTTTTTAGACTGATAGACTTAAGGACTTTAGCACAAAGGAATCAGAAATCCAAGTTCATATTTGATTTTTTGTATTGGAGAGAAAACAATTTGATTTCTCTCCAGTCAAAGCAGTTTGACTGCTTTCTCTCCACAAAAGATTTAGTAGGCCTGAATTAAGGTCATGGGTGGAGTCAGTCACTGATAGAACAAAGCTAGGTTCCCCAGATTCTTTATTGTCCCAGATTGTAGACTATAGATTTGTTTTACGTGGCAGTGTGTCGTGAAACAGTTTTTTTTTAAATAGTGATAGATAACTACCTAGCAACTCAAACCTCTCATTTCTCACTGGGAAGACAGCTCAAAAAGCTGGAGTGGGTTGACTCACCCTGACAGCACAGGGTTCTCAAGCACCTTTGGGAGTCACACCCATTGAGTGTGGACCAAAAACAAGTAATGAATCTCTAATCTTGTGTATTTTTGTGTCTTAAAGCTATTAATATTTTGTCTAAACTATGAGGGTAATAGTTGAATTACTTGTTTTAACATGAATTACTTGTTTTCTTAGTGTGTATGGCCTTCAGAGATCTTTACAATATTAATTATCCTAGTAGCATTTTGCTGTCTTCATCTATGAGAGTAGTAGTAGAAAAAGTGTAACACTGTAATCCCTTTCATAAATACTTTTTTAAAAAGTGTTAATCCGAGGGAAAAGGATTTAAATAGATATTTCTCAAAGTATATATATATATATCACATGTCTTCCCATTGTTCAACAGTTTGTTCAAGCCAGTGCCAGTAATGTCTCCATTTGTTGGGAATGGGGTCCATTATTGTTACTATTTTTGGCATATCGAATACACCACAGGTAGCTTGCCAGTCTCTGCCATGGTTCTGGATTTATCCCAGGAGGTCCAGTCTGCTGTCAGGCTAGAAGCATTCTTGTCTCCTTCTTTTCTTCTCAGTGGATAGAGTAATTTGTAACAGGAAAGGTCTTCATGTCCATTGAGTACTGGGCTTGAAATTGGCTTCTCTCTAGGGTGGGGCTCTGACAAGCTGTGGAGTCCAGACATTGAAAATGACTGCCATTATGGTGTGGAGGTTTACTCTGGCTTCTTCTGGGACTCTATTGGGGTGGCAAGCTAGGGCCAGAACCCGCCCTCCCTCCTGTATGCCTCACGATCAGCCGAGCACAGGAAGAGCCAGTAGCAGCTCTGTCCCTTATGTCAGTGTCTCTGGATCACAGCCTACAGCCCTGGAGCAGTTTGTGTGCAGGTCAACTGGGCCTCAGAGGTGGGGCACAGAGGTGGGGAAGAGGGACCCCAGCTCCATCTCCATAGAAACCCTGTGACTTTATATATGTATATATATATATGTGTGTGTGTGTATACATATGTATTATATATTTATTGTGTATGTATATATATGTGTGTGTGTATATATGTGTGTGTGTGTGTATATATATATATATATATGTATGTATAAAATACAAGCATACATATATAGCCAATAAGCACTGGAAAGAAGTTCAAAATGATCAGTCATTAGGGATATCCAAATCCAAAGTGGTGCAGTTCACATCACACCTATTAGGGTAGCTCTACAATTAAAAAAAAAGTAAGATGTTAGGCCTTTAACTTTCTCTGCTCCTTTAGATTCTTTACATGCTGCTTATGAATGAATTCATTTTGTATTTGTCTTTCCTCATTCTGGAATTATAGACCTCATTCTGGAATGGATTGAGGCTCTTTATGTTCCTGGAGCAAGCAGATGCCCTTGGGCTCTACTAGCATGAGACAGAACATATGGAGATGTTACTGGGGCCTGCTCGAGCAAATCGATGATGAATGGGAAGACAGTGACAGTGACAGTGACTTTCCTCTCTGACTTACTTCACTCAGCATACCCTGTCCATTCCCATTCTTATTTTGCAGTGGCAAGATTTCATCTGATAGTTAAATAGTGTATAAATATATCACATCTCCTTTATCCAGTCATCTGTCATTAGTCACTGGAATTGTTTCTATATCTTGACTGCTGTAAATAGAACTGCAATGAACATAGGAATACATGTATTTTTCATATTAGGATTTTTTTTCTATTTTTCAGATAGAAGCATAGGAGTAGAATTGTTGGATCATGTATAGAATCTGTTTTTAATATTTTGGTAAATCTACATTTGCCATTCTACCAAGAGTGTACAAGGATTCCTTTTTCTCCATAATATCACCAGTACTTGCTTCAGGCTTTCTTACATGCCATTCCTACAGGTCTAGAGATAAAGCTCATTGTAGTTTTGATATGTATTTCCCAGAAAAAAAAAGTAAAAATGAACATTTTTATATGCCTATAGCAATTTATGTCATAATGGAAGTGTTCTTCCACATTTTTAATAGGTCGTTTTTGTTGTTAACTTTTGTGAAAACGAAAGTCATTTATTTATAGGTCTTGAATATTAGCCCCTTGTTGACTAATTATGTACAAATATATTCCCTTCCATTCAGTAAGATGTCTTCTTGTTGGTGAATTTGGGGGTGGGGAGAGCAGAGGGGTAAGCTAAAGAAACACCACACTTTGGTAGTACTACTTCCAGCTCAGTGCTCAGGCATTGCTCATTGTGGAACAAGGGAAAGAACCCTGGTCTCCTGCATGCAAAGCATGTATTCCAGCCAGTTGGGCTTTTTTTTTCTGGCCCCAAGTTGTCTTCATTTTAAATTGTTTCTTTCACTGTGCTTTTTAGTTTCATCCATCCCTTTTGTTTATTTTTGCTTTGTTTTCCTTGTTGGAGTCAGTTTTAAAACACCACTGAGACATTATCATGGAGTGTTTCACCTGTTTTTTTTTTCTTATAGTTTTGAGGCAGCATCACATGGCTCTATTTTTAAATGGGCATTAATTGTTGGGGGTATGCCGGGATGTTGCAGGACACCTAAAAGCCTAGGCCTCTGCATCTGCCCTGGATTGCCTCCTGCCGGTCACTTCATAGATAGGGGGAGTAGTCTGAATGTGGCAGTCTTATCTGACCATGTATTCTGTACTGGCTGGTATAAATATTCTCTCATGCTACCACAATCATCGTGGGACTAGCTAGATCTTACCAGCATATTTGCCTGGCCACATTGGATCTCTAAGTAATTAGACCAGAAAGAAATGCTGTTTGCCTCCAAGCAAGCAAGCATGGCTCCCTGATAACTCAAAGGCAACTAAAATACCAAACTACCATGAAGTAGACGAGACTCTTGTGAAGGCTTGGAGAAATATTTAACTGGCATTAGTATTAGTCTTTGGTACAGAGACATGCCATCTCAGAAACCCCCTTCTCTACCCTATAAAGGCAATTCCAGGCAGATTTTGGCTCAAGACATTAGGTGAGGTGCTGGGAGAAATTACCTGAGGGCATTTGATCCTTCCTGCCAGGGAAAGTTACATTTAGCTTATAGCTTCTCCCAGCTCTGCTAGGAGGCTTTTATTTATTTTTTATTTTTTTTGCATTTTTGGGTCACACCCGGCGATGCTCAGGGGTTACTCCTGGCTCTGCACTCAGGAATTACTCCTGGTGGTTCTCGGGGGACCATATGGGATGCCGGGATTCGAACCCGGGCCGGCACAGGCCGGCCGCATGCAAGGCAAATACCCTACCCGCTGGGCTATCGCTCCAGCCCAGCTAGGAGGCTTTTAATTAGCTCTGGGTCCTTGTAAACAGCCAGAAGGCCTCCTGAAGTTGCTAACATTTCTATAGAGCTATTTTCCTGTTTTCATCTCTAGATAGCCCAGCCCAGAATGGGCTGGGCTGGGGAGTTTGGGCGATTTCTAGCTATAAAATAAGCTGCAAGAAAAAAGAGGCTCTCTCTTTTTTTCCCCCTTTGCCATTTCGGCTTCCCTTGGTGTTTTGCTTCTCCATCCTCTCCATTCTCTGTTGGGCCTCAACACGTGGTGGCAGACATCTTGGCCTACACCTGGCTGGGGCCTAGCTGGGAACCCAGAGTCCGGAGGTTTTCCCTGCTGCTTGGATTGTATATTTGAACCTGTGATAGTAAAGCCCTTTTTAAAACTGCATCCGATTCTTGAGTCTTCATCCATTCCTCACCGGCTTTGGAGGTGGAAGGGAACTCGCTTCCGGCACTGTCGGGGACCCCGCGGCACTCCCGACACCAGGAAACAAATCTTATACATTGCTAGTGGAAATAAAAAAGTGGTACAGCTTCTTTAAAAACTTTTTGGTTGTTCCTCAAAAATGTAAAAATTATATGACCAGCAGTTCTGCTTTTTAGTTGTATAGCCTTTGAGAATTAGTAACATGTATTCATACATCTAATTTATCCAAACTAATCAAAAAGTAGAAACAGCCAATAGCTTCTTTGAGGAATAAATGATTAAAGGTGGTATATCCATGTAGTAGAATATTATTCAGCTACAGAAAGACAATGTACTATTAATGCTACAGAATGCGTGAACCTCAGATATCTTATGCTAATACAGAAAAGCAACATAAAAATACCATATAGGAGGGGCCGGAGCAATAGCCCAGTGGGTAGGGTGTTTGCCTTGCACACTGCCAGCCTGTGCTGGCACAGGTTCGATTCCCAGCATCCCATATGGTCCCCCGAGCACCGCCAGGAGTAATTCCTGAGTGCAGAGCCAGGAGTAACCCCTGAGCATCGCCGGGTGTGACCCAAAAAAGAAAAAAAAAAAAAAAATATATGAAATGTCTAATATAGGCAAATCTATAGCCAGAAAGCAGGTTAATAGTTGCTTGGGAAACAAGATAGGGGAGAATTGGGATTAAGTGCTAATAGGAACTAGGTTTATTTTTGTGATAATGAAAATATTCTAAAATAACACAGTGATGATGGGACCAAGAGATAATACAATGGGTAAGCAACTTGCTTCTCACACAGTCAACCCATGTTCGATCCCACCACATATGGTTTTCTTAGCCCTGCCAGGAATAACCCTTGAGCACAGTAGGGTTTGGCCCCAAAACAAAACATTTAAAAACCACTGCAATACTTTGAAATGGTGAGCTTCATTTTGTTAATTTTCTTAATTAAAATTACTCAAAAAAAGAGCATTGTGTACCTAAGATCAAATGAAAGGTACTATGTAAGATTAATGACTAAGATTATCAGATTTTAGTCAAAAAGGAGTGAAGTAACTTGGTACATTGTAAAATCCTCTGTGCCTGATTTGGTACACTGTTAAATCCTCTGTGACTGACCTCTGAGAACTTTGTTCTGTGGCTTTTAGAGAATTAAGAGAAAGATTCTGAGGTATGATTTTCCAGCTGGACAGGAAGAATCAGAGTCATTACGTGACCCTGGACTCACAGCCAAGGAGTATGGTTAGAGATGTTTTGCAAATTAAGATGATAAAACCAAATTATCTCCACTGAATAAATCACCTGTAGTTTGGAAACAGCAGGGAGGTTGGAAAACTAATAGGAGAGGGGTTAGGACTTTTAATGTACGATCCAACAGCAGCTCTTCCTAGATTTTGTGCTAAAATAAGAGCATTTTCACACATTTTAATTGCTCTGTGATAACAACAGTGTGAACTCTAGCCACAAACATTTATTATCTGTTTAATTTTGCTCTAATTTCTCTGTAGCAAGAATTCTCCTTGTAAGTGGGAGTAGCTGTCCGTTTAGTTTTAAAAAAATTCCCTTCCCACATTGCTAATACTGTTGTGTGTATCTATAATAAAGTATTGATGACAAAATGGCCTTTTTAAATGTCTGCATTTTTAGATTGTATTTACAGATTGCTATTTTCAAAATAACTTTATAAACTGGAACCCCATTTTTTCCTTGCAAGTAAGGAAGTTTTGGGGTTTTGTTGTTTTTTAATTGCAGAAGACAAGGTTTCATGATTTAAGTGAAATATATAAAACTATATAATTTTCTTCTTTTCCAGACCTGTCAATTACTCCATCCTTTATAGTGATGCTACAGAACAGAAAGGAATGGATAAAAACATTGGCCAGCAACTCAATAAAGCTACGAAGCTTATCGACAAGCATGTATGGATAGAGATTCTGCAATAAGAGAACTACAGCAAAAGGTCTGTGGCTTTGATTTTGAAGACTTGTTTACTCTAGTAAGCTGAGTTTGAAAGTCATCTACTGTTGAAAGAAATTGCCTTGAAGAACTTTACTGAAACTGATATCATAGATAAGATTTGAGATCTTTGACGTTTTTAAAAACATTGTGACTTATATAAAGGATTGCTGGGATTGTTTTTGAGAAAAACCTAAAGAACAAAATTACAAAACCTTCCAGTACAAAATTGCATCCTGATTAGTCAGGGAGGTAGCTTAGAGAGCCAGCCCCTGGTTTGCATGTGAAGGCCCAACTTGATCCCTAACACCACTTGATCCTCCAGCACTATCTATCACCTGGAAGGTCCCAAGAACTGCCACTAAGGCCCCAAAACTGCTAAGCAACAACAAATAACCTCCTGAAAGTTATAATACTGCTGTTTCAACTAGTTTTATTTTCAGTTTTTTACGTTGTTACTTTCAGTAAGACTATACAAATTTTCAGTATTCTGTAGTTTCACTTTTAATTTTATAATAGTGCTTTATTCATTAGAATAACCATTAATTTAAATAAACAATGGTTAAGTAATAAACTCAATGAATTTTTTAATGACTTAGTAGTAGAAGTTTCAACCTTTTTAAAAATCGTCTGTATACATACAATTTCTATTTAGAACTTTCAGAAGAAGTTGGAGGAAACATAAAAACTCCTTAATCTAATGGTTTCCATGTCTGATATTGTTCCATGATATGAGGTTTTCGTTTATTTGGGGGGAAGCCACACCTGGCTGTGTACTCAGGCCCCATATGTGGTATAGAGATTTGAATCATTGTTGCATCCACAGCTGCAACACTAAGGACTCACTAAGCTTAGTGCAATTAAACTCACAACTAAAATTTATTATAGTGACACAATCAGTAAGATTAGATGAAAAAGAGATCAGATATCATATAGGACAAGCCATCTTCGGGCTTTCTATATGTTCTTCCTCCTATGAGGGTTCACACATTATGTTGCCAGCCACCCTCCTGCTTCAGAAATTTGGTAATTTATATTCAGTATTGCCGAACCGGAAATTGTGTTTGAGACACAGGAGTTTGGGTTTTAATTAGGAGCTAGTTATGTAGTATTTTCTCTCAGTAGAAAATACCAGAATCAAAAGGAATATAGGTGTTCACTATAAATCTCATGGTGCAGTCTTAAGTAAGCTGGTACATGTCATAACTTTTATTTCTTAGGAATTGCTTTTAGATATTAATTTTCTATGTCCTAATCAAGGATCAATCTTACAGAAATACCTTAAGATGATCCTATGACTCTGAAAAGAATAAAAGTCAGCTCAGTCTGGAAACAAGAAGCTGAAAAGATGGATTAGGATCATGACTTATCATGATGACTTATTTTATATTCATTTTTATTTACTCAAAATTACAGAAGGAAAATAGTGTTCTTTTTATCATAGTATTGGGATCAATTATCCATAAAAAATGAAAACCGAAATAGAAAGAAGATATATGTTACCACACATGATTTTTTTTTTTGTTTGTTTTGAGTCACCCCCAGGGATTACTCCTGGCCTTGCACTCTGGTGGTGCTCAGGGGACCATATGGGATGCCAGGGATTGAATCGGATTGACCGCATGTAAGGCAATCACCCTGCCCGCTGTGCTTTTGCTCAGCACCCAGACATGATTTTATTTATAGAAAGCCCTAAATATTCTACCAAAGGAGGTTTTTAGAAAATAATTTCAACAGAGCTGTAGGATACAGAATAACAGGCAAAAATCAGTTGTATATTTTTATAATAATAAAAAAAATGGAAAATAAAATGTATACTAGTGTCAAAATGATTAATATACTTAGGGCTAAACATAACCAATTAGGTCTTATAAACTGAAAATATTGAAAACTGCTGAAAGACAGAAGTCATCAGTACATGGGGGATATACCGTGTTCATGGATTTATTACTCTTATAAAATTTTTTAAATACAAAATCTAAATTGGATCAAAAGTGCAAGAGCTAATACTATAGATTCTTAGAAGAAATCTTTTGTTTTCTTTTGTTTGGAGGCCGCATCCAGGGATGCTCTGTTATCACTCCTGGCTCTGCACTCAAGAATTGCTCCTGGAAGTGCTTGGGAAACCATAGGGATGTCAGGAATTAAGCCTCATGCAAAACAAATGAGTACTGTACTATTGCTACCCACTGTACTATTGCTGTAGCCCCATCTTAGAAGAAATCTTAAGGGGATTCATGATAGTTCAGCAGCGGTATCTTGAATATGACGCCAGTAGTGGGAAAAGTAACCCAAGAGTTGAGGCCTGGGAACAAACCCAATAAACGAACAACATAAAATATAAGTCAAAACCACAGATAGCACTTCACATTCATTGGTGATGTTATATGTTCTTGCACAATAGTGTTGTTATACTTAGTGCTACAGAACTATAGATTTCCTTGCATCCTATCCACCCATTTGATGCCCAGCACCACAGATTGTCTCCCAAGCACTGCCAGGTGTCATTCTTGATCACAGAGTTAGAAATAGTCCCTGTGTGCCTTCAAGTATAGCCCCCATTGTTTTTTCACTTAAAAGTAAAAAGCAGTACACATAGTTAAAATGGCAGATTTCATGTGTGTGCATATATACATATACATACACATATATATATATACAGATATACACACAATATTTTTTTCAATTATACCACTGTGAGATATATAATTACAAAGAAGTTCATGTTTGGGTTTCAGTCTTACAGTGTTCCAGCACCCATCCCTCCACCAGTGCCCATTTCCCACCACCATGTCCCCAATTCCCTCCCTCCTCCCTAGCCTGTCTCTATGTCAGGTTCTTTATCTCTTCTCTCTCTCTCTCTCTCTCTCTGTCTCTCTCTTTCTCACTCTCTTACACACTGGATTACAGTACATACGTTTAGAGGTTATCATGTGCATCTTTTTGCCTGTATTCAATGCTCAGTTCTAGGCTGGTATTATCACTTTCGACCATTATTAGCAAACTGTTCCCATCTCCATCTTACCTAATCTCTAACTCCCACATGTTTGTGGTAGATTCCACCTTTGACAAGACCTCTTGATTCATGTTTTGCCTGACCTTGGATATTGGTTTCATACTATATATCTACATATAGATATATAGATATATATCATGCAAATAAATGCAGTCATTCTATATCTGTCTTTTTCCTTCTAATTTCACTCAACATGATCCTCTCCATATCCATCCATTTATAGGAAAATTCATAACTTCATTTTTCCTATCAACTGCAGAGTATTCCATTGTATATACACAATTTTTAAAATTCTGTTACCAAAAAAAAATCTCAAGAATTGTTGGGATCAGAAAGATATCTCGTAGCTCAGTGAGCTGGAGTACATACTGTCAGCGCAGGAATTGAGTTTCTATTGAGTGCTTATATTTAAGAACATGTCAAGCAAAGCCATCCAAGTATTGTAATTAACAAGGGAAATAAGTATATTGATGAGTAATTTTTAAAAGTACTTTTGGCCAAAACTCAAAAGCTACACACATGCTTTGGGTGAAAAATGCAAATAATTCAGTACATACATAATATTAAGTGATGTTCCTCTCTCCCTCACTCCCTAGAAGTAACCTCTTATTATTGTTTTGATATTTATCTTTCCAGTATATATGAATCTGGTTTGGGGGTTGGCAGTTAGGAGGGGCCATTCTTGATGGGGCTCGGGTTATTCCTGACTCTGCACTCGGGAATGTCTCCTGACAGTGTTTGCAGAACCATACAGGATGTCGGGGATCAAACCACTCTACCCGCTGTACTATTGCTCTGGCCCTTTTTCAAACTGGAAACAAAGTAACCTAAAAAAACATTTTTAAAAAATTTTAATGTCTGATTGCATTCATTTGTGGGATATAAAGAAAATAGTATGAGACTAATATGCAAGACCAGGCAAAACAGGGACAAGGAGTACTTGTCAGTGGTTAGACTCTACCACAAGTGTGTGGGGGTAGCGGTTAGGTAAAATAGTCTGACATTACTATTTACAACAATTATTATTGGCATAGTGGCCAATCATTGTTGGAAATAGTAACGTATGCCTCTAATTGTTGGAAATAGTAACATCAGACTAGAACTGAGCATTGAAAGTAGGTAAAGGGATATACATGATAATCCCTAAATATATGTATTGCAAGTCACAGTATGCATAAGAAGGGAGAAAGAGAGAGAGAAGAAAAGTGCCTGCCATAGAGGCAAGCTGACCCAGGAATTGGGGGGTGGCTAGGGGCATTGGTTTTGAGAAAAGTGCACTAGTGGAGGGACAGGTGCTGGAACACTATGACCGAAACCCAATCATGAACAGCTTTGTAATTGTATGCCTCACAGTGATATAATAAATTTTTTTTAATTTTGAATGCCTTTATCTTCACCATCATTATTGCTAAGATTTATTGGAAATTAGGTTTGTTCAGTTGCTTTAGTTATCTAAGTTGAATTATACAAAATAGTACAAAAAATATTTTCTTTTTTTTTTTAATTAAACATTTTATTATACCACCGTGAGATATACAATTACAACGTTGTTCATGTTTGGAAGTTTCGGTCACATAGTGTTCCAGCACCCACCCTCCACCAGTGCCCATTTCCCACCACCAATGTCCCCAATTCCCTCCCCCCTCCCATAGCCTGCCTAAATTGCAAGTTCTTTATCTCTTTTCTCTCTCCCTCTCTCTCCCTTCCTTCTCCT
Source organism: Cryptotis parvus (assembly GCA_021461705.1). NCBI lineage: Eukaryota > Metazoa > Chordata > Mammalia > Eulipotyphla > Soricidae > Cryptotis > Cryptotis parvus. The sequence goes on from JAJIBD010025089.1 coordinate 55,767, forward strand.
ACACAGTGTGGGTTGCACTACATACACTTGGAAGCCATCATGTGCATTTTTTGCCTGTATTTAATGCTCAGTTCTATGTTGGTATCAGCCCTTTCGACATTTATTCACACATGTTCCCTTCTCTGTCTTACCTAACCTCTGACTCCCTCACTTTTGCGGTAATTTCCACTTTTGGTAAGACCACCTGATATATTTATGTCATGCAAATAAATGCAGTCATTCTATGTCTCTCTGCTTCCTTCTGACTAATTTCACTCAACATGATCCTTTCCATGTCTATCCATTTATAGGCAAATTTCATAACTTCAATATTTTCGCTTTTGAGATGAGGAAAGGAAGTGGAGAGGTGAAATGGCTTTCCCACAACCACACAGCTAAGAGAAATTAGTAGAACTAAAATTTGAAAAAAAATGTTCTTAATCACAAATTTCATACCTCTAACTTCTTTGGCTAAAGTCATCGATTGATTTTCTGGTCTTATATATAGTTACCTCATTCTGTTTAATAACTAGCCATGTGTCTTGCACCATTTCTTCCTTAAAATGCTATTCTTCACTTTATTTCATTTTCCTCATTCCCTTTTGATCTTTGTAACTTTATTTGCTACTTCCATGCTACTAAGTGTTAGTGATTTTCAAGGCCTTCTTTCATTCTCTATCTCCTTGTATGATCTATCTTTCCCTGTGGCTTCAGATACCTGTGACAGTGACTCTTAACAGTGTCTCCCCATCGCTGGGCACTATCTCATTGCCATCTGGAAGTCACATTAAATTGAAAGTGTAAACTTATATATCAGGATACTTTCTCACCTGTAATCATTTCAAGGGGGTAATAAAAGTAAAAACTGCAGAATGCAAAAATCCTCTTTCATTTATTCTAAATTATCTCACTTAAATTTCAGATAAGACCCTCTAACTTGTAGACTCCTGTCAATCAAGTGCATTTAAATAAATGCACTTGATCTCTAGACAGTGTTTTAAACTTTTAATTTTATACCAAATTTTCCATTGGTTACACATACATACACACTTTGCTATGACACCATTACATCTTTATATTATGTCTTAGAACCTCTGGTCTTTAAAAACATTGCTGTTTTATCTTTGGGGGTAAATTGGCTTAAGTTTTGGGGCCACGTGCAGTGGTGCTCAGGGGCAACTCCCTGCTCTGTGTTTGGAGGCGCCAAGGATTAAATCCCCCACACAAAGCATATGCTGAGGTTTTTGAGCCATCTCTCCAGCCCTAACTTATTCTAGAACTTATTAAAAATGTCAGGTAATCAAATAATGCTGAACCAGTTGCATTTTCTAGCCTCCTTCATTTTTTAAGCTTATATTACTTCATAATGCATAAGGAGAATTCCCTTATATTTTATGAACGTTCCATACTTTACATATAACTCCACCTACAATGTCTATGATGTAGACAGCCCCGTTTTCTTTGGTTGATTTTGTTGACCTGGGGTCACACATATATGTGGCTATGGTGTTGGCGGGGTCATACTCCCTCTTGGTTGCAGTCATTGCACACATGCTTTCTGAGTGTAGCACTCTTTAGTTGTAGTTCTGAGGTGCTGGAGATGACAGACTGATGAGCTGCCAGACAAAAACAACAGAGTTGTCAGGACCACGCTCAGACACATGCAAGTGATATCAGGGATCAAACTTCTCTCATGTTTGCAATGATGCTTTAGCCAGTAGCCCCCTCCCTGAACCCATGTTAGCCCACTTTTAAATAAAGAAACTGAAACACAGAAATAATATCACTTTTCACGTAGTGGAAGAGTCTATACTGAAACTAGGTTTATCTGATTCCAGAGTCCAGATTGATTATATTAACCTAGTTTTGAATAGACTAGTTTTGATTCAGTGGATATGCCATACTGATTTATCAATTTTTGAGTTTTAAGTTATAGTGAGCTAGGAAAAAAAAAAAAACTGCAAACAGACCAGGGCACCAGATATTCATTGATAAGACTCTGTGCCTGTGTTCAGAGATTGTCAGTCAATGGTTGTATGCTCACCGTGCTATAATAGTAAACTTGAGGTTGATACCTTGCTAATTGCTATAGGAAAGGAACGAGCGTGTGCAGAGATTATATCTCAGATATATCACTGATGCCATCGCCTTCAATCCTTCAAGTAAATATTTTATAGACAAAGAAATGAAGGATCAAGAAGCTAAGTTAAATGTATCATGACCAGAACATAAGATTATAAGATAGAACTAGTTTGTCATAGTTTATCAAGTGGAGTAAGTGATTGTAGCACTGTCTCCTGCTAGCAGATAGAGGGGTTGATAGTCTGGTCTGTCAAATCGCATGTTTCCTAAAGAAGTGTTGGTATCTGGAGAATGTGGAGGGGCAGCACGTAGCAGATCTAAGTTGCTAATTCTATATAACCTCATATTTCTTAACTTAAGATGCATGTTGATAGTTTACCAACATGTTAAGATGAGACAGTTAAAAGTGCTGTATATTAGTATAAATGTTTAATTATCTTTGTGAATTGTGGGGCTCAGTTTTAATAGTATTCGTGGTTGTCAGGCAAATCCTTAGTAAAACTTTGAATAGTTCGAATGATTTTGAAATGAGACCTTTTTTAATCCACTCAGCATTTATTAAATTCCTATTCTCTTATATTTGGTGGAAATCTGGTATTTTTCAGAAGACTAGAATTAGTTCTTGAAACTGAGAAAAGTAGTATTGATCTAATTAGAAGATTATTGGTAACTTAACACCTACCCAGCTCCATCTAGGAAATAAGTGCTTTGCTTTGGAAAATACGAGAAATGAGTTTTCATTTTCAGCAATAAGGAAAAATCAATTTATAGAATTCTATTTTAATATTTATGAAACACATGAAAGCTTGAGCAGCTGTATGACCAAAATTACAGAAAATATGCTGCCTTAGTTTTGAAGATGGGTGGAGAGTTTGCCTTCATAAAAGAGCAATTCTTAGGGTTAGCCTTTTGCTTTCTTTGGTTATGAATATGTGAGCAACCATTTTTAATAAATTTGGGGTGTTTACTACATTTTATTTGACCACCATTGTTTTAAGTTTTGCTTTGAATGCAAGTGAGGAAAGTTATAGCACAGGTATCTAAGTACCTGTTTACCTCTTTAGATGCTGGTAGACCACTTGTTTTGCTAGTCTTTGGAATTGGAAGGAGTGTCAAATACACAGAAGTCAGAGTCATTTTGGCCAGATGGTGTTTGATACAGATGGATGGTTAGTTGTCATGCAGATCTCCCTAGTTGGTAACTTGTTGCTGCCATCTGACTCAAAGAATCATTCACACACACTGGCTGTCAAAAGCATCTTCTCTTCTGTCTGTTTTAGCTGTCATGTCTGTGCTCTGTACAGAAGTGTTGACAAGACATTGCTGTTGTACATTTTCAATGTGGTTGTTAGTGATGTTAGTGATTTTTCTGTTTTGTAGGGTCTTTGATAGTGCCGTGATGTACTTGCATTGTAATTACATTGTTTTCTTTTTTAATACTGTGAAAGTGTAACTATTATTTGATCTTTTAAAAGGACGTTTTAGATATGTTTACTCGGATCTGTTCAGTGAACAAAATTACATAATATGAAAAAACTTAGTTTTTAATGTTAGTAAATAAACTGAATTCTATGGTTATTTCCCAGTTTGATAAAATATGTTCTTCTGGACTTTCTCATAGCCTTGTGGTCAAAATGCTAGTGGATCAGAGGTAGCATTTGCCTTGCAGGCAGCCAGCCTAGGTTTGATCCCCAGCACTACATGTGATTTCCCCCAAACACCACCAAGAATGATCCCTGACCCAAGAGCCAGGAGTAAACCCTGAGCACCACTGGATATGGCACCAAACTGAAAAACAAAATGTGTATACTATTTTCCAAGCACTTTTTTTTTTTCACTTATACCTTCCACCTTCTTCAAAGAAATGGCTCCCCCTTTTTATGCTTTGTTTTGACTTCTTTTCTTTGGTGTCAGGATCAAACTCAGAGCCTCAGTGAGCTACGTTCCCAGCCCCAAAGTTTCACTTTTTAAGAGGATATTCTGTCACTGTAATTTGTAACCATTTCCTTGAAATTAATTTCCTTTTCTTATTTCACCTACTGACCCTGGCTCCATTTATTAAATTTCCCACATAGAGAAGTAAAACCTTTTATCCATTTCTTCAGGTTACTTCTGAAGATACCTATTTCTCTGATAGATCTCTGACAAAATGATTGGTTGAATTATTTAGCTAAGATTTTCAGAGCTTCTTAGAATATGCCAAGTACTCTACTATATTCTAGAGGTATTAAGAGAAAGTAGTCTCTGCCCTAAGAGGTCATCATAGACAAAAAGGGAATTCAGAGAAATTGACAATTAGGCTATAGAGAACTATAATTGCTGAAGTGTAACTATGTAGAATAGTCAGACAACTTGTTTCTGTTTTTCCTGCTATATTTCCAGAATGTCAGTCTTCCATATATTAATAGAATTTGCTTGAGCTTAAGAAGCTTATAAAGTCCTTGAGTTCTTTAACCACTTTTTAAAGTAGTTAATTTCTGATCGGCTCATTTTTTCAACTAATGTCTTGGGCATAATTTGTTTACTGAAATATCTACATACATGCTAACTTATGTTTTTTAATTAGAGACTAGATTAAAAACTAGCAGATTGAGCCTTTCTTATTGAATTCCAGAAGAAAACTTAGGTCATTTGTTTTTTTTCATTAAGGTGGGGGGAAAATTGTATGTAGTTGAAAGAGTGTATAATGTACACTTTTGGAGTTTTCGTTTTGTTTTGTACTGGTTGTGTAATGTTTGGATAGTAGATGATATATTATGCTAACAGATATATAGTGAAATGTTTAAGAGCTTTGAGGTTTTTTTTTGGAACGTTCTAAAAATACTCACACAGAAGTAGATGTAGAAGATGTTTAGAATCAACCATTTTGCTGTTTCCTCATTCCTGTTGCTTCTTGTAGCTCAGGTAAATTACTACAGAATTTGCTATAGATATTTGAATCCTTCTTTTCAGTCAACGTTTCTAAACTGTCTAGGGTCTCGGTTGTGAGTTTATATAGAAATAACAAGTATTTTCCGGGGAACCGTCTCTATGATTCAGTTATGTTAACAGAACATATGATTCTTACATTCTCATTTGATTCATAGTAATAAAACTTAAGGTTATAAAAATTTGAATTTTTTTTCAGTAGCATACACTAAATTCCTTCTACTTGTATGTACTTTGAAGAGTTTTATAGGAATGCTAACTTATGTGACTGTCTTCAAGCAGCATGTAACGACAACACTTGGGTTACTTACAAAAAAACAGTCAGTTTTTTGCATTTGAAGTGTATTAACAAAATTTCACCCTCTTTTTTTGGAAGATATGATATTTTGTTTTAGTATTTAAGCTAATTTATTTTCAGAATTTATGAGCAGCTGCGTGATTTATAAAGAGCTTTAAGTTTAGTGATCTACAAAAATAATAAAACTTCCCTAATTTTGGACCTCAAGAATAAATTCAAAAGCTGGGGAGATTATGCAGGAAGCCAGGGTTCCATCCCTTGGCACAACAGGGTGTGTCCACCACCCAAAAACAAAATAAGTCAAAGTCAAATATTTAGTATCTGCTATAGGACATCATAGGATCAATAATACACAATTTCATATTTAAGGGAAGTTTATAATCACAAATTTGTTTCATTATTGATTAAAATTAATAATTCTTTTAAGTGGTATTTATACTAATTATACTGAATTTAGTCACTGTAATATGATAGTTTAAATTTTATTGAAGATTTACAATATTTTCTCTAAGACAGTTATCTCTTCTTTGCTTGATTGCTAAAAATTAATTAGCAAAGTGTGAATGGATTAAAAATCAAAGAAAACGCCCAAGTGATAATACAGCGCATAGGGTGTTTGCTGTACTGTTCCCGGTATCCCATAAGGTCTTAAGCTCTGGTCCTGAGAATGGCCAGGCATAACTCCTGAGTGAGGAGCTGGGAGTAATCCCTGAGCATCACTGAATATGGCCCAAGAGTAGGGAAAGCCTGATTATAGTACTTGAGCTATCCTCTTAAGATTATGTATAGTATTTTTCTTCTTGATTTCTTAAAACTTAACATCATCAGCCTATAAAAACAGTATGGAGTGAAGGCACTTGCCTTACATGCTTCCAACCCTGGTTTGATCCTTGGCACAAATGCTCCCCTAGCATCTCGGGGAGCAGACCACCTGTCCAGCACACCACATGGTACCCAGAGACCTGTCCAAAAAAAAAAAAAAAAAAGCACTTATTAAAAGTTTCTGAGCATTGTATTTTTATAAATTTTACTTGTCCTGGATTTTCGGTCTTAGTTGCAAAAGATTGTTTCTGTACTGTAAAAAAAATCATTTTTAAAGAGCAAATCTTAACTTTTCAGTTTATCAGGTTTTTTAAAGAATAATTTTAACATCAGTTTTATCACTAGGCCATTTTTATCATTAAGGATTAAAAACCTTTTTTTTTTTTTTTTTTTTTTTTTTTTTGCTTTTTTGGTCACACCCGGCAATGCTCAGAGGTTTCTCCTGGCTCTGCACTCAGGAATTACTCCTGGTGGTGCTCAGGGGACCATATGGGATGCTGGGGATTGAACCCGGGCCGGCATGGGCCGCGCAAGGCAAATGCCATACCCGCTGGACTATCGCTCCGCCCCAAGGATTAAAAACTCTTAACTGAAATTTCTTTCACTATATATCTAGACATAAATATATGTATATATGTATGTGTATATATATGTATATCTGTCAGAAAACATCAGGCTAACTCGTTTAAATGTCAGCAGACAGAGAACTATGAACAGAAAATACGTGAACAACAGGAACAGCTCTCACATCAACAAACTATTATCGACAAGCTAAAATCACAGTTACTTCTTACAAATTCCAGTCAAGGTATGGACATGTTAATTTTTTTAATTATTTCTTGAACCTTATAGAGAAGAGTGGAAATTAAGTTTTTCTGTTTTATTTCTCAAGAGTTATGTTTAATAATTATTGTACAGTTATATGTTTTAGAAATGAAACATTTGCAGAATAGAGAAAAATGGACATTCACATATAATATGTGGTAGAACCCTGAAGTTGATGAAAGATCCTCCTATCCAACTTGACAGTTAGTAACTGATTCTTTTTTAAAATGTTTTGGGCTGAAATAGTAAGACATTGGGTAGGACATATGCCCCGCACACAACTAACCCAGGTTCAATTTCCAGCATCCTATATGTTCCCCAAACACCACCAGGAGTAATTCCTGACTGCAGAGCCAGGAGTAACCCCTGAGCATAACCAGGTGTGACCCCAAAAGACAGTTTCTGTGTTCCATAGAGTATAAGAGGTAAGACACTTACATTTGGCCATATCAAATATCCCAGTTTCGTGTGGGAGTCAGAGGCTAGGTAAGACAGAAAATGGAATAGTGTGCTAACAATTGTCAAGGGTACTAATGCCAACCTAGAACTGAGCATTAAATAGAGGCAAAAGGATACACATGACAACCTTTTTAATGTATGTTATCCATACATAGTAATCCATAGTCTGAGGGGGAAGGAAAAGAGAAAGAGAGAGAAAGGGAAAGAAATAAAGAACCTGCCATGGAGGAGGGCAGGGGGAGGAGGGAGGGAACCGGGGACGTTGGTGGTTGGAGATGGGCACTGGTGGCGGGATGGGTGCTGGAACACTGTATGACCAAAACCCAAATATGAACTTTTTGTAACTAAAAATAAAAAAAATTTAAAAAATAAAAAAGGATACAATAAATTAAAAAAAAAGAAGTTAAAAAAATATATATCCCAGTTTAATCCCCAGAAATACTTATAGGCTCCTGAGCACTGCCAGGTGTAGCCCCCAAGCTCCCAATGATTATTTTTATAAAAATTTGTCTTTAGCAGGTAGGGTGTTTGCCTTGCAGGTGGCCAACCTGGGTTCAATATCCGGCATCACATAGGATCCCCCTGTATTGCCCGGTGTGACCTAAAGTGCAAAAAAAAAAAAAAATTGGCTTCTTACCTGAGACAAAATGGGGGGGATAAGGCACTTGCTGTCCATGTAGCTGGTCCCGGTTCAAATCCCCAGAACCTCAAGTCCTGCCAGGAGTGATCCCTAGCACAGAGCTAGGATTAAGCCCTGAACTGAGCCCCTGCCGGATATAAACCCCAGCACACACACACACACACACACACACACACACACACGCACACACACTCACATGCATACAGACACACACATACACACACGCATACAGACACACAACTTTTATTTGGGTATTTGGAGGTTTGTTTGGGTTTTATTTTGTTTGTTTCTTTGCTTAGCTAACTCCCTACCTGCTCTTTTATTGCTCTGGCCCTACACATTTGACTTTTAAGGAAAGCTATATATCTTAAGAATAGATCATAGCGGTTAGAGATGTGCTGCAATGGGATGAGGTGCTTGTGGCACCACCAAGAGTGATACTTAAGCATAGAACCAGGTGTAACTGCTGTGAATTGCCTGGTCTGACCCAAACTCCCTCCCAGATATAAGTAATACTTGATTAAGTATTCCAAGATCTGAATACAAGGATACTCATCAATAAAATTTCTAGTTGGGGCCAGACCGATAGCACAGCCGGTAGGTCATTTGCCTTGCACACAGCCGACCTGGGTTCAATCCCTGGCATCCCATATGGTCCCCTGAGTATTGCCAGGAGTAATTCCTGAGCAAACAGCCAGGAGTAACCCCTGAGCGTCACCTGGTGTGACCCAAAAAAGAAAAAAAGAAAATTCTAGTAATGGAAAGTTAAGTTATAATAATCCATGTAATAAAAAATGCTGTTATCAGAAAATTGATAATTTTATTTGCTAACATGAAACATTCACAAATCGTAGCAAAATGAACAAGGCAGAATATAAAAATATATTTTTGCAAAAAAATATTCTTAGGTGAACTTAATAAGAAAAGAAAAGCCTTAATAAAGTGTAAACCAAATGTTAACTGAGTAATTTGTGACCATAAAGTGAGTACCAGAGAACTAGTACCAGAATTAAGGCCTCTGCCATCCATGTGACTTACTAAGTTTCGGTCCCAAGCACCACATGGTCCTACATGCACCACGCAGGTTGTGAGTACCTTTATTTTATTTTTTATTTACTTCTCTTTTGTTTTATAGGCAACACTTGGCAGTGCCCAGAGTCTACTCTCACCTCTGTGCTCAGGGGTTGTTACAGAGTGGTGCCAGGGATCAAACCTATAGTTTCTATGTGCAAAGCATGTACTCGACCTGTTGTGCTGTGTCTCTAGACATTTTTTGAAAATTTTTGGCTTTTTTGAATTATCTTGTTTTCCTATAATAATCATGGAATCATGTTAATAATTGTCTCAAACAGGAAATGCATAGGTCTGGAGACAAGGGCTAGGGCACTTTTCTTGCATGCAACCATCCATGGTTCAATTTCTAGCCCTTCATATGGTCCCTGAGCATTAAATAGTTCACTCCTGAGTATTGTAGGTGTGATCCAAGCCTTTGCCAAAAATAAGTAATTTTGGATTTAGGGGTTGGGGGGGGGGTTGTGGGAGGTGGGGTTTGTTTATTTTTTTGGTTTTGGTTTTGATTTTGTGGTCGCACCCTAGCAGTGCAGGGATACTGCTGAATGTGCTTGGTAACTGTGTGTGGTTTTTTGGTGTTTCGTTTCGTTTTGTTGTTTTTTTTTTTTTTTTTTTAAGAAATAAAAATGCATACCTAAAAGTATGACTTGGGAAAAGTTTAAATTCTCTTGCTGATAGTAAGCTGCAAAGAGTATATTTCTAATTTCCTAAATTCCTTATGTCTTTTATACAGCTAGTTATGTGTTTATTACAGAAAATTTAGCAATGAGGAAAACTTGGGTAAAGTTTTCTAAAGAGTCCAACATAATAAATGATTCACTGTCACTGTCACTGTCTTCCCGTTTATCTTCAATTTGCTTGAGCAGGCACCAGTAACATCTCCATATGACCTGTCTAATGCAAGTAGAGCCCAAGGGAACCTGCTTGCTCCAGGAACATAAAGAGCCTCAAACCATTCCATCAGGTCATGGGAATGAGGTCTATAATTGTTACTGGTATCTGGCATATCAAATACGACACGGAAGCTTTTCCAGGCTCTGCCATGTGGGTAACATACTTTTGTAGTCATCTCAAAATCCAGCATTTATTGATGAACCCCGCAGCCACAAGCGGCCACGCGAGCCTGGCTGTGATAGGCTGGTCTGCTGGGTGGAGTTCTGACGAGGAGGAAGTCCGGATGTGGAAAATGGAGGTCCTCATGGAGTGGGGAGTCGTCTGGCTTGTTGTGAGGTTCTGCTGGGGTGGTGGGCCAGGGCTAGAACCTGCCATCCCTCCCGGGCACCTCATGAGTGGCTGGGCACAGTGAGAGTCAGTAGCAGCTCTGCCCCATGTCTGTCTCTGGATCAGCATACCTGGGCCTGATTAAAAAGACTGCAGCAGGGTGGATCTCGATGATCCGTGCTGTGATAGGCTGGTCTGCTGGGTGGAGTTCTGACGAGGAGGAAGTCCGGATGTGGAAAATGGAGGTCCTCATGGAGTGGGGGTCCTCTAGCTTGTTGTGAGGCTCTGCTGGGGTGGTGGGCCAGGGCTAGAACCTGCCATCCCTCTCGGGCACCTCATGAGCGGCTGGGCACAGTGAGAGTCCATAGCAGCTCTGCCTCATGTCTGTCTCTGGATCAATAAATGATTATCTTGAGCAATTTTATAACATACTTTGCAATTTCTGTGCTTTTTTTTTTTTTTTGCTTTTTTTTTTTTGGGTCACACCCCGGCGATGCTCAGGGTTTACTCCTGGCTCTGCACTCAGGAATTACTTCTGGCAGTCCTCGGGGACCTTATGGGATGCCGGGGATCGAACCTGGGTCGGCTGGATGCAAGGCAAACGCCTTACCCGCTGAACTATCTCTCCGGCCCCAATAATTTCTGTACTTTAAAATTAGAATGTTTTAATTTAGCAGTTTGGTTAATTTGGGGACCACACTGAGTATTGCTGGGGGTGTGGTTCTACTACCAGTTCAATACTTAGGAATTGCTCTTTGTGGTACTTTGGGGACCTTGGGATGCAAAATCAAACTGGGCTCTCCTGCATGTACATGTACTCCTGTCCATTGAGCTGTGCTCATGACTTCCAAACTAGGATTTTTGTTTGTATTCTTTACTTTTCCAGGTAGTGCTAAACACAAAGATTTCTTACTGATTCTAAAATGTTTTTCTTGTAGATAACAGTGATATCTATGTTCCTTTACTTGAAAACATTGAAATGAGGAAGAATAAATTGATTTGTGATCAGCCAAATGAGCAAATGAAACCGGGAATACCAAGAGATAAAGAATCAAAGGTAAACTGAGCTGCCAGTTAATCCCCTAAAGGAAACAAGACTTGAGAAATCAGTTCCACAGATTTCCCTGAATTGTTTTGTCATTTCTTCAAAGTTTAGGCAGGCAAAAGATGGGAAGAAAGTGGACAATATTCTTTCAACCATAGTATTGCTGTTGAAAGAATAGATGACACATCTTCCTCATTTATTTTTCTAAACTGGAATTCTATATAGAAGTTTTATTTATATTACAAAGTTTTGTTTATATTACCTGTCTCTAGATGTATTTTTTCCAAGTAAAATAAAGGTGTTTCCTAATGGTTTTTATATATCACAAACATTTAACAAAGAAATAAAAGATTAAAGGTCAATAGTAAGACATTTGATTTTCTGCATTAACTTAGTTCTTTGATTGCTGTACTTATTAAGAAAAAAAGACAACCATGCCAAATTAAGCACACATTTTCATTAAAGCAATATGGATAAGGGTGGAATTCTGTATCTGGAAGGAGTCATGTACAAGTATGTAAATATGTTCATGCTGTATTGTTTAAAGATGACCTGAACATTTAAGTATTTAAGACAGAACTATGGAGTCAGAACATATGGAGTTAGTACATTTAACTCTTGTTCAGTGAGTACAAGACTTAAAGTGTTTTTTACTTTGCATGCGGCTAACTCCAGTTTGATCCCTGGCAGTATATGTCGGCCCTGAGCATAGCTGGGTGTGCTCACCTCAAAAACATTTTTTGTGTCACACACACACACACACACACACACACACACACACACACACACACACTAATGTTTTTTATAAAACACGAGTACAGGGCCAAAGAGATAGTACAGGGACTAAGTCCTTTCACCATAATTAAACCATTCAATCCAAGGTACCATATATGGTCCCCCGAGCACTGCCGAAGGTCACGCCTCAGCACAGAACCATGAATAGTCCTTGAGTATCACCAGGTATTACCCAAACGCCCCCAAAAGAAAAATAGATATGTAATAAAAGTATAAAATAATTTTATTACATATGGACAGGAATGATATACATCGTCTGTAGCTGAGGAAGACATTGTGATTGTGAGAACGCTACAGAGGACTTCAGTTTTTCTGTAACTAAAGAAAAGAGCTGAAGCAAGTAAGGCACACTATTAACACTTGTTAAAGGAAAGCAGTAGTGGATATTTAGGCTTATGTATTTCTTTTATTTCAAGGCCATTTAGTTCCTGATTCCATAACTAAGACTGTCCTGGACTTAGTTGTTATTTTATTTAAAATGCTAGTAAGCACAAGAAATCATTGTTCAGGATGTATTTAGGTTTGTTTTGCAAAAGAGGGAATTCAAAATAAAGATTCTGAATTAGAAATGCAGTTTTATATTTGAAACTGTTATGCAACCATGTAAAAATCATTAAACCACTAAAAATACTTAAGTTATTCCTCAAATGCAGTTTTCATGTTAACAATTTCCAGCATCATTATTTACCTTTCTTTTTTTAAATCAAAATTTTGATATTTAATGTTTCTTTTAAAAATTGAAAAATGGCATGTGGGTACTATAATATAACACAACAGTAAAGCACTTACCTTGTTCCCTGCTGACCCAGGTCTGATCCCTGATACATCAGAAGTTAAGATAACAGGGCCAGAACAATACTAAAGCAGGTAGATACTTGCCTTGCACACCACTGACCCAGGTTCTGCACATGGTTTCTTGAACATTCTAAGGAGTGATCCCTGAATGCAGAGCCAGAAGTAACCGTTGAGCATCACCAAATGGGTGCCTCCCCTCAAAAAAAAAATAGTCTAGACCACTTGTCACTTGTCTTATCGTTGTTCATCGATTTGCTCAAGCGGGCGCCAGTAACATCTCATTCGTTGGGAATGAGGTCCATTATTGTTGCTGTTTTTGGCATATTAAATACACCACGGGTAGCTTGCCAGGCTCTGCCCTATGAAATTGCCTCTTGTTTGGATCAATTAGAGAAGTACTCAGTTTCATGGAAAACTGAGTTTAAACTCTTCTACAGCACAGTAGTTTGCAGGGTCTTTTCTTGGTTCTTGATTTGGCAAAGGGGAATTGGATTATAATATCAAATTATATAAATTGACCTCAACACCTAGCCTCTTAATAAAAGAAATTACTTATTATCTCTTTCTGTGCGTTAGAAATCGGGTAATGATGTGGCTGAAAAAATCTAGTCCCAGATCTCTTAAATTGAAGTCAGGATGCCTGCAAGGACGTCAGTCCTCTTAAATTTTTGACAGGAGTTGGAAAATACACTTCCATTGATGGCCTTGTCACATGACTATTGACTGGAAAATTTGCCCATAGACCTCTTCTTACAACCTGGCAGCCAATTTTCTCAAAGTAAGAAAGTATAGAGATCTTAGAGAGCAAGCAAGGAGAAAACTCACAAGGCTTTTCTGATTTAGATTCTACTTCCACTTTATCCTGCTCGTTAGGTGGCAGGTGCTCCAGGGAGAGAGTATCTTGGGCATTAACGGCTTTCATATGTAGGAGGGTCTTGGGCATTAAAGGCTATCACATGTAGGAGGGAACCAAAATAGGGGTGGGGAAAGGTAGAGTTTAATTCTTCATGATAAATACTGATGAATGGTAAAAGAATGTGGCAGTGGCTCCAACTTTCTAAATTCTGTTCTTAGAAAATGAAATTCATAGCTTAAGTTTTTTTTTTAATTTTAATTCAACCGTAACTTCCAGAAGAGAACAGCTGAGCAATGATTTTGCTTTTAGCTCCCACAGTGGGCCCCCAGGATATTCCAGGAGTTATGGTGAAAATCTCATAAATGGGGAGCCATAGGATGAAACTAAAAGACCATTTAGTAGCTCAGGGGGGTACTATAGGAATGTAATGTTGGAAGGAGGCCATATTTGGATATCATTGAGAAGCATTGCTTTAAGGAATCAAAAAACTCTTGTTATTGCTAATTTTGTTATAAACAAATTTTAAACATTGAAAAATTTATATACAGGAAATAAAATACTTTTTAATCTATAGGTCGTTTTTGTCAAACATACTGATAATAACTAAATAGGATTTTTGCCTTTGATATAGTTGTAGATTGGAGTTAATTCATCTTTATTTCCTTCGGCGAAATTGTAACAGACTGGGTCTTTTTTTTTTTTTTTTTTTCTTTTTCGATCACACCTGGCAATGCTCAGGGGTTACTCCTGGCTCTGCACTCAGGAATCAGTACTGACGGTGCTCAGGAGACCATATGGGATGCCAGGGATTAACCCAGGTTGACTGCATGCAAGGCATATGTCCAACACGCTGTACGCTCTGGCCCTGTATTATTTTTTATGATCTTAGAAATAAGAGATTTTTGTTATACGGCTTCTAAGAAATTTTTCAGTTGCCAAGCTAAATACCTGGATGATACAGGTTATTTGCCCTCATCTCTATTCCACTTTTTATTTTTCTGGAAGTTGTATAAAAGACTATAGTGTTTTAAATGCAAGAAACAAAATAGGAAGTATTAATGGAATTCATTTAAAAATTTGGTGTTAGTGATAAATTTTCTTCACTCATATGTTTTATATACATATATTCACTCATTTATAGCTTTTATTTGTCAACAATCCATTACTGTATTGTTATGTACCTAATATTGCTGCCCACTAGAAGACTAGATATCGTGCCTGTGTCTGGCTTAATTGGCTTAAAACTAAAGTAGACATTACTGAGTGTTGTGATTATTTAATCTAGGATCTACAATACAAAGTAAATAATTTTATTAGTACTTTAAACTATGCAGAGATCATGTGTTCATGTTACCAAAAACTTGATTTTATCCTTTATTTCTGATTGTTTATTTCTAATTTAGTTTATATATTATTTTCATCTCTGTTGTAACTTTAACAAAAGTTTCAAAAATATGAAGAATATGGTTATTGCTGAAAGGTGCCAATTAAACAGTTGGCAAATTTCTGATATAACTATCATTGTGATTAGATCAGCAGATCTTTGAAAAGCAAGGAAAATTTTGTAGGTTTAGAATACTGAAACAGTGATGTGGCTGTGGGAGCTGCCATCAGTGCTAACATTAAGGAAATAAGATGTGCTGTACCTGGCAATTGCAAGTAAATTTAGAAGCTCTGACATGTTTGAAGAAAGCGGGTGTCTAAAAATTCACTTGTCAGTCACTTAGACAAGAAGTATTTATTGAATTCCTTTTATTTGCACAGTCTTGCTAGTCATTGACAGGAATACCAAAAACAAAAAAGAGTAAGAGAAGATCTGAACTTTTCGGAGCTATAGTTTTGTTGGATAAAGAAATATTTGGAGATCCAAAGTAATTTGAAGTCCTAAGTACAGGACAGAATAAAATTCTAATATAGTTCTATAGTACAGTGAAAACATGGGAACATCTGGGGAGAGGAGACAGAGAGGGGCCATACCCAGCAGAGATTAGGGGCTCGTCCCATTAGAGTCTGCTCAGATCTCATTCTTGGCTATCTGCCGGGACCATAACTACTCTGCTAGTTCTCCAGCTTTGACCCCTGTCGGGGAACGCCCAAGGGTCCCCGACAGTGTCAGGACAGAAGTTCTCTTCTACCTCCAAGGATGCCTGGAGAAGAGATGAAAACTCACGAGTCGGTGCAGTTCCAAAAAGTCTTTTAATAGTACAAAAGCTCTTCCACAGCAATCCAGTATAATGAACAAACTCTAGCTCTGGTCTGAACTTAGACCATACAAAGCCTAGGTCTCCCACCCAAGAGAGAGGATCTCACCCTAGCTGAGTCCTACCCAGAAGATGGAGCAAAAGGCCAAAGAGCAAAAAGCCAAAAGCAAAAGGCTGAGGAGCCAAAAGCCACAGGAGCCAAAAGCCGAAAGCTAAAAGGCCCAAAGGTCAAAAGGTGAAGGGGCCTCAAGTAGTCCCCTTATGTACACCAAAGTAATCCAACCGGGAGGGTCATGTCAACAAAGAACTCTAAACAGAGTGTAGTGCCACACCCTATTGCAGGTATACACAAAAGTTATGCCAAGGTCTAATCCTTTCTACCAAGATTATCTCTTATGTAAAACACTGGAGAGAGGGGCTGGTATAAAGTAATACATCTTAACTTCATGAGCTTCATGTACTCTAGATGGTACCCACAAGGTCCTTCTTATTATTATCTGCACCAGGGTGATTCTGAGTATCTTGTTCTCTGTACTGAAAGGGTCACACTCGCCTGCTTAGAGCAAACTAGTATGATCCTTCCTATAGTCTTCCTATAGTCTCAGCGTAGCCAGGGTGGTAGTCTCCTGGTAAATTCTAACTGTCCCACGCTGGGTGCAGTGGGTATAAAGAGGAGCTGTGCCCAATCTAGAAAACATAGAAGTCTTAGTAGATGTATAAGTCAGAAGTTATTCAATCAAGGTGACTTCTGTAACTGCCACACCCTCTAGCAGTGTTTACATAGAAGAGAGGTCTCATTAGAATGAACCTTAACTTAAATAGATTAAGCTGGGAGTGGGCAAAAAACAAAACTCCCAGAATAGTTAAACCTGTCCTCCAACAACTAAACCTGTCCTCCAACAGACCCCTTTTTCAAAAATAAAAATTTGGGACCAGGAGTAGCCCCTGAGCACCACCAGGTGTAACCCAGAAACCCAAATCTCCAACCTACCCCACCTCCCAAAATATTTTTTGCAGACATTTTATTCCCAAAATATAAACATTCTTCTGGTTTTTTGTCGGAGAGTCAAACCTAGACCTTCTTCATGAAAGCATGTATTGCAGCCCTTTCAGCTATCTTCCTGATGTGAAATCTGAATTATTTATTTTAATAATCCTTCCCGGGTCATTCTATTTAATTTTGTTTGCTTAATTTTTGTTTTGTTTTGGGGCCATACCTGGCAGTGCTCAGGGGTAACTCCAACTCTGCACTCAGAAATCACACTTGACAGTGCTCAGGGGTCCAAATGGGATGCCAGGGATTGTATCTGGGTCAGCTGCATGCAAGGCAATTGCCCTACCTGCTGTACTACCTTGCTCCAACCCAAGATTTAAATTTGTTTTGTTGTCAGAAAATCTTACTAGTTGTTTTCTATAGTCAGACTTAATTTGCATTTGAGAGAAGTTTAAATAGGGACCAGAGAGAGATATTAAGTCAGGGTTAAGTCTGACTTTTGACTCATTCTATTAAAAAGACAGTAGAGGCAGCTCAGACTTGGAGCACTTCTCTCACCTTGTGGGTGTGAGGTCTTGGCTTTCCCCCACAGCACTACAGAAAGAGAGACGGCCTAGTGAGTGTATGACACATTTCCCAAGGTGTTCCACAGAACCCAACACCTGTGAGATGCAGCATAGTATGTCCTTTTATGATTTTTTTAACCACACCCCATGTTGGCAAGTTCTGGGAATTGTAACGGAATACAGAGATTGAAACCAGGTCAGCCATGTGCAAGGCAAGTGCCAGACCACCTGTACTATCACTTCAGCCCTGTGATCATTTTTAAAGACATAAGAATGTAACAATCCTGAAGTCAGCTTTCAGGACCTGAAATCAGCACTAAAATCCACTTAGCTTCATCGAACAAAGAGTTCCTAGCTAGCACTTTCCCCAGTATTGTATTTTATAACTCTTAACTGGATTTGTAAGCTATTGCTAAAATTTGGTAAGAGAGAGAAAGTGAGGGCTTACCTAATTTTATATACTTAATGTGTTAGGGAGAGCAAGTAGCAGCTCTGCCCCATGTCTGAGAGTCTCTGGTTTAGCATACCTGGGCCGGATTAAAAAAAACTGCTGCAGGGTGGCTGTCGATGATCCGTGCTGTGATAGTCTGGTCTGCTGGGTGGAGTTGTGACGAGAGGGAAGTCCGGATGTGGAAAATGGCAGGCCCCATGGAGTAGGGGAGGGTGGTCTGGCTTGTTGTGAGGCTCTGCTGGGGTGGCAGGCCAGGGCTAGAACCCACCATGCCTCCCAGGCGCCTCACGAGCAGCTGGGCACAGGGAGAGCAAGTAGCAGCTCTGCCCTATGTCTGAAAGTCTCCCATGTCTGAGAGCTGCAAACACCCTACCCGCTGGGCTATCGCTCCGGCCCCAGAACCTCTCTTTTTCTATTTAGGCAGACTGGCCATGTTATAAAAGCTGACATTTTCCTGAAAGATATTTTTTTGTTATTTAAAAAATCCCTCAAAGGTTTTTTTTTTAATTTCCCTAAAAGATGTTTTTTTGTGCATTTAATGTTTTGTCCTACACACTAGGATGCACATGCACACACACAGACACACAAACACACCCTGTACAATCACAATAAAGCTATAAATCACAGGCATTCAGTAAATCACAATAAATCACAGGCATTCAGTAAATTACTAATCTGTGAATTTTTTTCCTCTCAGAATAGTCCCTTTTAGAAAATAATTCTTAGATGGATACCTTTTTTTTTTTGTACCACCATGATATAAATAGCTACAAAACTGTTCATGATTAGGTTTCAGTCATACAGTGTTCTAGTACCCATTCCTCCACCAGTGCACATTTCCCACCACCAATGTCCCAGATTCTCTCCCCTCCCCCTCTTTCTCACCTCTCCTTACACATTGTGACTCTCAATACATACATTTAGGGATTATCATGTATATCCCTTTGCCTACATTCAGTGCTCAGTTCTAGTCTGGTATTACCATTTCCAACAATTATTAGCACGCTGGTCCCTTCTCTGTCTTACCTAACTTGTGGTAGATTCCACCCACTGAAAAGACCTCCTGATTCATGTTTAGCCTGGTCTTGGTAATTAATATCATACTATTTTTTATATCCTGCAAATGAATGCATCTGGCTAATTTTACTCAATATGATACTCTCCATGAGAGAAATTAACCAAACATTTGGAATTCATACGGAACAATATCACTAGATCACTAGACATCCCGTTGTTCATCGATTTCCTTGAGCGGGCGCCAGTAACTTTTCCATTTGGCCCTATCACGTGCCAGTGTAGCCCAATGGCATCTAGTTGTTTCAGGAATACAAAGAGCCTCAAACTGTTCATTCATGGTCTTGACGAGGAAATGGAATAATAAACCCCAGTAATAATGGAACAATAAACCCCACAAATAGGCAAAGCAATTCTTGGAAAAAGAAGATGGGAGGCATCGCCTTTCCCAACTTCAAACTGTACTACAAAGCAGTAGTAATTAAAACATCATGGTATTGGAGTAAAAACAGATCTGGGGTACTATGGAGTAGATTTGAGTATTCTAACACACATCCTCAAATATATGATCATTTAATCTTTGATAAAGGAGCAAAAAAATACAAAGTGGAGCAAGGAAAGCCTCTTCAACAAGTGGTGCTGGGAAAACTGGGCAGCTACGTGTAAAAAAATGAACTTAGACCTCTGTCTAACACCATGCACAAAAGTCAGATCAAAATGGATTAAAGATCTCAATATCAGACCTAGACACTTTTTATTTCCTATCTCCCATTGTGTTTATCACTTGCAGATAGTATTTGTATTCCTGCTCTATTTTTTGTAAATAATTACATTATCTGATGGGTTTATACTCTAGAGTTTTGTTTTGTTTTGTTTTTGTAGTGCTGGAGCTTGAGGCTAGGACTCTATCACTGTGACCGGCACAAGTAACATCTCTATAGTCCTGTGTCCTGTCCAAGCAAGTGTAGCCCAAGGGCATCTACTTGCTCCAGAGACAGGAAGAGCCTCAAACCAATCTCCAGGTCTTGGAATTGAGGTCCATAATTGTTACTATGATATACATTTGGCATATCAAATAAAACACAGGTAGCTTGCCAGGTTCTGCAGTGTAGGTGGTATGCTCTCAGTAGAAGGCTCTCATCTCGAGCATTTACTGATGAAACTAAGTAGGCTAGGACGTCACATAGAGTAAAGCCAGTGCTTGTTACTTCTCTATTGCCAGTCACTCTGTTCTTTATTTTTCCAGGGCATGCAATTGAGCCACACCTGAGGGTATTTGAGAGCTTGTGCTCCAGGCACCATTCAGGGCCATGTACAAACAAACTGCAGTATCACAGTTCCTTGCCTTAACTCCTGCCATAACTCCTGCACTGCCTTCTGGCCCCCACTTTGTTGTTTCTATTCCTAATTGCTCTTTATTAAACATTAATACATCTTTCCTTGTACATCTCATAAAAGTATCATCTAGAATATATTCCTGCTGGGTAGCCAAATGATGGCATTAACTTTCGCTTTTCTTAACGGTTAAATCTTAAAGTTCCTAGTTTTTTATTCTAGTTTTGTCCTAGTTTTGAGGACAGGAATAACTTTTTTAAAAGCTGACTTTAACGAATGGGAAGATTGCTTATGTGGCAGAACAAATGCCAAGTATCTTTAAGGCCTAGAGCTAGATTCCCGCCCCAAATAGTCCTTGAACACCTGGAGTAGCACCACCTTTGGGTGTGACCCTGGTGGCCCCTGAGTGTCCAAACCCATCAGGCTTGCAGCAACAGGCAAAGCATAGTGAAAAGTGGTCCCAGTATAAGGAAAAAAGAAATCGAAATTCTTGTTACTTGTTTTTATTTTATTAATTATTATTCAGCAGAATTAAAAGTTAATAGCTCTGTCTGCCTCATTTTTTTGATTTTTTGGATTTATTCTTCTAGGATAATGAAGAATATTTGATAATTCAAATACGTGTTGTATTTGATATGCCAAATACCAGTAACAATTATAGACCTCATTCCAGAATGGATTGAGGCTCTTTATATTCCTAGAGCAAGCAGATGCCCTTGGGCTCTACTAGCTTGAGACAGGACATATGGAGATGTTACTGGGGCCCGCTCGAGCAAATCGATGATGAACGGGAAGACAGTGATACAGTGATTCTTCTAGGAAACCCTGATCTTCCTTAAGGTTTTTATACCCTAAAATTTTGCTGAGAAGTCACTTATCACTTGTCTTCCCATTGTTCATTGATTTGCTCGAGCGGGTGTCAGTAGTAACATCTCCATTCGTTGGGAATGAGGTCCACTATTGTTCTACATGGACATTTTTTTTTTTTTTAAATTTATTTTTTATTTTTTGCTTTTTGGGTCACACCCGGCAATGCTCAGGGGTTACTCCTGGCTCTGCACTCAGGAATTACTCCTGGCGGTGCTCGGGGGACCATATGGGACGCCGGGGATCGAACCCGGGCCGGCACAGGCCGGGCGCGTGCAAGGCAAACGCCCTACCCGCTGGGCTATCACTCCGGCCCCTACATGGACATTTTTTAACATAAAAAACACCAGTTTTTCTCAGGCAATATTTAAACACTAAAATTTGGCATGTAATTACTTGTCAATGTGAAATACTTAGGTCTGTCTGACAAATTTTCTAGTCTTTTAGTTAGTTTGTGTGTGGTATAATGCGTAAAATGCTGCCATTTTATATCTACTTTACCATGCTCTCGGTAAATGTTCTACATACCTTTCTTACAATTCTACCCTTGTACTTAAGTAGTTAAAGGTCTGGGGTAGAAAGACGGGTTCAGATTGCAGGTACTGAACTAGTAGGCAAATTATTAACTCTTCCAAAGTTCTGGTTTATATACAGACTTTAAGATCCAGGTTAAGTCCTTAAATCACGGGGCCGGAGCGATAGCCCAGCGGGTAGGGCATTTGCCTTGCACGCGGCCGGCCTGTGCCGGCCTGGGTTCGATCCCCGGCATCCCATATGGTCCCCGAGCACCGCCAGGAGTGATTCCTGAGTGCAGAGCCAGGAGTAACCCCTGAGCATTGCCGGGTGTGACCCAAAAAAGCAAAAAAAAAAAAAAAAGTCCTTAAATCTCTATATAGAGGATAAGTTAAGTGCAGCATATATGGGATTACTTAGTAGGTGTTTTTGTTAAAGGTGTTTTGTTAACAATAATGATGCTATAACACAAATTTGTGGTTGACAAAAAATTTTTCCAAATAAAGTTTTTATTGTTGCTTTTGTAGGAGCCACACTTCCAATAGTACCACACTCCACAGTGCTGGGGGTGGTAGGGTCTGCAGTGCCAGAATTAAACTCAGGGCTTTACACAAACAAGACATGGATGTGCCTTATAGCTTGAGTCACATCCCAGGCCCCCAAAAATAGTTCCTTTCCATGGATGAGGTGAGGTTAGCATGAGACACCGTACTTTTAACGAAATTGTTTAAGTTCATTCATTTTCTGTTTTTCACAAGAAAGCATACCCACAAGTAGATATTTCTTCCTATTAAGAAAACTCAGGAAGATATGAAAAAAGTATCTAATACAAAGTAAATCACTCAGGAAAAACAGTGGGAAACTAATGATTTCACTCTGCTTCGAGTGAATTAACTTCATAGAATTGAAATCATACAGATCTTAGCAAAATTGATAGAGCTTAGCTTATTTTAATAAGAACGAACAATATATGGGGCCTGGGAATAGTTCCCAAAGAATCAGAGCACGTGGTTCTGGTGCTGGAGCCTAGGGTTCAATCTCCAGCACTGCACAGTCTCCTAAGCACATGGCAGTAGTCCCCGGGCTTCATCAGTGCCCCCAAAAGTAAACAGGCTAGAGAGAAAATACAGTGGGTAGGACCCTTGCCTTTGACACATCGACATGGATTCTATCCCCAGCACCCCATATGGTTCCTGAGCCCCAGCAGGAATGATTTCCTGAGCACAGAGCCATGTGTTGGCCTCAGAAAAAGTAACAAAAATGATGTATTACACTATTTACTTGATAGAGATTGGAAGTAGGGGGTTACATTAAGGAACTTGCAAGTAATTGGGATAGTTATTTTTATTTGATTTACTTGCCACTTCCTTCAGATCTCTGGTATGGGTGATCCCTTTTTACCCAGATGTTCCCACACTGGCAGCAGGTTTTTATAGAAAGTGTAGCATGCAGAGAAGACAAGGGTCTCAAAATCGGGGTCCTCTTGCTCCACTGGATTTTTATAAATGCTAATGAGGGTGACAGAAACATGATCATAAGTGCTTATATCTGTAATTCATTGTATTTTTATTTATAACTTCCTGTGTTTTATAATTTGTATTTTATCCTCATCTTTTTATTTTATAGTGCTTTTATATTTTTGTTGTTGTTGTTGTTTGAGGGGTTTTCCTGTGGGGGGCATTCATTCATGGTGATAATCGGTGTTCACTTCTGGCTCTGTGCTCAGGGATCACTCATGACAGTGCTTAGGAGACCATGTGGGGTTTCAGGGATTAAACCTGAGTAGAGCATATGTGAGGCAAGCCTACCCACCATACTGTCCCTCTAGCCCCTGTAGAAGATTGTAGAAGATTATCACATATATCCCTTTACATAGTACATCTACATGATGGAATACTATAGAGCTGTTAGGAAAAATGAAGTCATGAAATTTGCTTAGAATGGATGGACATGGAGAGTATCATGCTTGAGTGGAGTCAGAAGGAGAAGGACAGATACAGAATGTCTGCACTTATTTATGGAATATTAAAAAATTGTTTGAAACTAATATCCAAGACCAGAAAAACGGGGACTAGGGTCAGTAGTTGGAGGCTTGCCAGAAGTGTGGGGACAAAGGGCAGTTAGGCTAGAGAAGGCCCAGTATGGCAATAATAATTAGAAATGATCACTCTGGACAAGAACGAGTGTTGAAAGTACATTTCTATTTTAAAATGATAGACTGCTTCTACTTTTAGTATCAACTGAAAAGTCATAGGACTTTAACAAAAGGCGCGTGGTAAGAAAAACATACATTTCTTTCTTAGGGTTCTTGATCTCTAACAGATCTTGGACTCTCAACACACAACACTTTCCATTATTTTTATATTAACAAAAAAACCTGGTTTGGGGCTAATAAAATAAGAGATACAGTTTTGTTTTTCTTCTTAAATATTACATATTCAAAATACATGGACATGATCTTTTTATTTAATATTTATATATGATAAGCTTGAATTGAATTATAGTAAATTAAAGTGCTCCCAATTCACATAAGGGAAAATTTAAGGAATCATTTCACAACATCTTCCAACTGTTTGAAATGGGTTTATCTTAATGATTTAGTTGAATGACTTACTGAGTGACATACTGGAAGTGTAAAGGAAAAGGACGACGTGTAAACTCTTATTTCAGTATTCATTCCACAAGTTCGGCATTTCCAAACTAGTACTTGGAACCGTTTATAATGTTAAGTATTTTAAGTTTTAGTATCTCGAAATAAACTCATTTGTTGAATGATTTAGCGTTTAAGATCTAAAATAAATGTTCAAAGTTCCCTTGCTTTCTTATTTGAAGTTAGAGCAACTTCAGCTCCCTATGTGGGATCCTCTTGGATCACGTTTGAGAACAGAAAGAGAAATGTAAGTTTCCTCTTCTGTTTACCTACTTCTGGGATGTTCACCAAACTCAGATGTCGTCCTTGACACTTTAGCTTTGAAAATAAAGTCTTGAGTTTCAGGAGGTGGGGGGGGGGGGAATGTTGAAGTTGACATTTCATTGACTTAAACTAAACCTAAGTCCTTTGAAGAGTCAATTCAGAAAAAATTTCTCAGTGTTAAAATAGCACTAACATGCTGCATCCATTCAAGACAAACTCAGTCTCAAAATCTTTGTCTTGAACCTGCCATTTAGGCAGGCTATGAGAGGGGGAGAGAATTGGGGACATTGGTGGTGGGAAATGGGCACTGGTGGAGGGCGGGTGCTGGAACACTATGTGACCGAAACCTTCAAACATGAACAATGTTGTAATTGTATATCTCACAGTGGTATAATAAAATGTTTAATTAAAAAAATCTTTGTCTTCCCCCTTTTTTTCAATTAACATATTAAAGTTTTCTGATTTTAGGATACTTGGAAATCTAAAATTTTTACATGAAATACAGTAACAGATGCACTTGGTATGAATAATAGAGAATACAATTCATTAGTGCAGTAAACATTTTTAATGCAATCAGTCCAATAAGTCATGCTTTTCCCTGAAGGTGATAGTAGCATTGCGATAGACCTTCCTTTATACTTCAGGGAAATCCCCAGTAAGGAGCCACCACCCTCCCCTTTGGCCCCCTGCCAGTATATGCAAGGGATCATTCGCAAGTCAGTTTCCCTGTGTCAGTTATCCACTCGAACATCACAGAAGTAGGTTGTTAGAAGTTTAGCAAAGTACCATTTATCATTCTCCCCCCCCCTTACTCCTCAGCTAGTTTTCATACCTTCATTAATGTCAAAAGCATGTATTTTTGTAGTTTATGTCAAAAATTAGTGCTTTGGAATTGGATTTTGTTCTTTATTGCTTTCCTTTTTAAACTAATATTATAAGGTAATTTTTAATTCTTTATAATTTCAAAGTTTTTCATGTTGAAAATTTCTAGTAGTAAATTGTTAAGGAGTTAAATCATTCTGTCTAATCACTTATGATTTGTTGAGCAGATTCTCAAATGTTTCTGTACTCCTGATTGCGCTCTTCTCTAGTTTTGTTAAATAGATATAATATAGTTTTTTAAAAAGATTCCTGGGGCCAGAGAGATAGTACAGTGGGTAAGGTGCTTGTCTTGCACACAGCTGACCTGTGTTTGATCTCTGACTTCCCATATGGTCCCTGAGCACTGCCAGAAGTAATTCCTGAGTGCAGGAGTAACTCTTGAGCACTGCCAGGTATGGCCCAAAACCAAATTAATTTTTTTTTATCTCTTGGAGAAAAAGAGAATACTCAGTGGTTGACTAAAATTAAAATGTTCCCATTCTTCATAGTTCGTACTAAATTACACAGAACAACAGGAAAACCTTGTCTATCACTTTTATAAACAAATTGTGAATGTGAAAAGTCTTCTGATGTAACTACTTTATAAAGCTCAGTAATACAGTTTTAACCCAGAAGACTTGACCTAAATATTTATCAGACAAAAGTAGCAACAAATTATTTTACCTCAGTCTGACAATATAAAATAACAGTTGTTTGGGTGCAATAATTTTATTTTTCCTAATTACTTCTAAGTAATACTCTTTCAGAAATGTGAAGCAGACAGTAGTATTTAGAAAAATGGCATGGTGGCGGTGGGAAGCAATAAACTAAAATAGAAAAGATGATAAATTTTAAGGGAAAAAAACTGGAATAAAATCCTTATTTAATAAAATTACTAAGAAGTTGAAAGAAACTTTGGAAAAGCATATTAAACGGAGTTGTACTCTGTAACCTTTATAATGAGGTAAAGGTCATCTATTTTCATAATAGCTTCACTGACCTTCACTTGTATCACTTGTCTTCCCGTTGTTCGTCAAGCAGGTGCCAGGAACGTCCCCATTCTTTGGGAATGAGGTCCATTATTGTTACTGTCGCCCCCACCTCCCCCCGGGATGAAGCCAGAACCACGGCAGAGCCTGGCAAGCTACCCATGGTGTATTTGATTTGATCACTGACCTTAATTGAGTAAATATAAAAAAGTCTAAGTAGAATTGGTTTGAATTTGAACTTAAGACCATTTCAATTTTGGCCAAATTGTAATTTGAATGGTAATTTAGGATATCATATATTTAATCTCATTAGTTTGTATCTTTAGTAGTTATACAGTTTTCTTGCTTTCATTAGAGACTTTTTAAAGAATCTAAACACTACTGTTACATTTTAAATAGCAGAGTAAATGTAATACCAGTATAAACCACAGGGTGGGAGTGAAAGGTAAGAACTGTGTTGAAGTAGCTGAAATATATAATTACACTATAAAATGCTTACAATGTTAAGGATGTTAATGTTTGTCACTTGATCTTTTTTAAATTCCACTAATACTGTTGTGTTTCTCAGTAAAGAATTTATAGGTATATATGTATATATATGCACATGTGTAGATACACATGTGTAGATACACATATGCATATGATATACATATATGTATATACGTATGTCATGCATATGTGAGTATATGTATGTATGTATGCATATATGTGTGTATGTATGTATATGTGTATATATATGCAGGCCGAAGAGGTAGAGCACCTGCTTTGTATATGGAAACCCAGGTTTAATCCCCTGGCACCACATGGCTCCCTAAGCACCAAGCTACATGTAGCCCCTCAGTACTGCCTACTGTGGCCCCAAAAAAGCCTTAAGATAATGTAAAAATTAAAAATAAAGCAGCCTGGAGAGAGCTTAGTGTGCTAGTGCACATGTTTTGCATACAAAAGGACAGGCTTCAAACTCCAGCACCATTTGTTCCCCCAACCACAGCCAGGAGTGACTCCAAAACACCACTGGTTAAGCCCCAGAACCAAAAAAAATAATAATTAAAACACAGATTTAGTTGTATAGGACAATAATAGAAAAACAAACGGACTTTTTCCTCCTAAAGTTTCAGGTCATATCAGGTACTTAGTAATCTTGAGTATCAATATTGGTCAGAATTCAGTTTGAGGAAATTCCTTGAATTATGTGTCAAATCGTAATTCACCAAGTTTTAAGAAATGTTGCATGCCTCTCCCTACTTTTTTTTTGCTTTGCTTTTTGGGTCACACCTGGCGACGCTAGGGGTTACTCCTGGCTCTGCACTCAGGAATTACTCCTGGGGGTGCTCAGGGGACCATATGGGATGCCGGGATCGAACCCAGGCCGGCATAGGCCAGCCGCATGCAAGGCAAATGCCCTACCCGCTGGGCTATCGCTCAGGCCCCTCTCCCTACTTTTCTGCCATCATTTTTCCCCCTGATTGTTCTCTTTAAGAAAAAAAAATTTTATACACATCTAAATAAAAAGATTAATTTTTATTACATTTTCTAATAGCCCATTTTCATTTAAGTTTAGAAGCAATTTAAAGTGATAATCATTTTATATCTTTAAGGTAAGAAGACAAGAGGTTGCTCCTCCTAGAAAAGAAACTTCATCCAGGAGTTTTCCTTTATTCCATGAGAGGTAGTTGTATGTCCTTTTTTACCAACTCTAAAAACAAGTTTAATTGAAATATATTTTTATGTGTTTTAAATTGTTAGTGAGTACAAGAAAATAACAGTCTTAGAGAACTGGTCAAGATTCCTCCATATTAAAATGACCTAAATAAGTCATCTTTTAATAACTAAGCTGTATCTAAACACTGAATTTTTCTAAAGCTTAATATTCAGTGTCATTATAGCTACATTGCTTGTATGGATGAATCTTAGTAGGATTCTTATTAAAGTTATGTATCTTCCATTTTCTTCTGTTCAGAATGTATGCAGAGAACAAAAGTCAGTCACACTGAAATTTTTAATGTGAGAGTCAGTGGTTATGTTATATATGAATAAGATATATGCATACCTTCATTATATTTACTTATTAGAACTTTTATGATTTATTTCATGCATATCTCTCCAAAACATCAGAGTTGTGTGTGAGAGCATTTTGTTGGAATTTAAAGTAATTTATTTTTAACTTCAGCCTTTCACTAGTTACTTTGTGATATATAATAAAGTGTTGGTAGTCACAATTTTAAAAATATTTGAAGATAAATCCTTATATGTTAAATTACTTATTTCTAGGGGTTCTATAGAGAAGACTTTCTGGGAATTGAAAGAAGAATTTCACAGAATATGCAGATTAGCAAAAAGTAAAAAAAGATCATTTAAGCAAACTTAATATCCCAGATACCACTACTGGTAAGGTTAACTTAAATGAACAATGATTAATTAAATGAGTTAAATGTTTGTTTTATTGGTTGATATTTATTTCAGTGATAAATGTCTTCTTAATGCTAAGGTTTGGTGTTTTGTGCCTCTTATTACTTACTATAGGTAAGTACTGTTAAATTCTGTAATTCTTACATTACAGAATTGTTGGCTTTTCTCTATATGGTACTACAAGATTGAACTGAATGACTTAATTACTAATCTTAATGAAAAGTTGAACACTGGAAACAGACTTAAATAGAAAATACACCTTTCAAAATTTTCCATTCCTCTTTGAGCAGATTATTAAACATTAATTTGTATGTTGGTAAGCAAATAAGCAATCTTGAAGCCATTCTGCCAGATATGAACCAGGTAAAATAGTAATATTAAGTTTGTTTTTAACTCTCAGTAGGTTCTAGTAATTTGGGTCAAGAAATAAATATTTCACACTTCGTGAGGCCAGTTTTATTGTAGGCACACAGTACAAATTTAGTATAAAACATAAAGTATATAAAAGGGACATCTGTTTTACATGTGTCGCTGTGTGTTTTTGAAAGCTCTACCCTTCATTCAAATCCCAGACTGGCTTCCTGGTGTTTTCTTCCTTAATTTTGATGATAAGAATAACAAAATACCAGGGTTTGAAACTGACTACCAAGCACTTCTGTAAACAGAAGGAAGGTAAACTGATCATTTATAGTAATAACTTCTCTTTTACCCTTGTGATTCAAGATACTCCGCATGCAGCTCCCAAGAGACGTGATTTACAGTTTTCACCCTAAAGATGTCGCAGCAGTGCTGCCTCGCACCCCTTTAATTAAAGATCACTTTCCACTTTCTCCAGCTCTTAGGTCCAAGCTATTTAAAAACCATTTGGAGTGCAGACTTACTTTCTGCACTACAGAATAGGTATACAATGGAGAAACAAGCTTTGTAGATATATTCTCCTCCATTCTGCTTATCTTACAAAAAATTTCATTTTCAGCTTAACTTTTATCATTTTCATGAGTAATTGACCTCTTGTGTAGACTAAAGACATTTAAGATACTTCTCAAGTAAAAGAATTGTTTTTTAATATATTAGCCATAAGATGTGGCATCTAGTATTTATAAACATGCTATTTTTTAACATTAGCATCTTATCAAAACATTGTAATGGTGATATATTCGTTGTTACGCAGAGAACCTTTCCCATTATCAATAGCGTAATACTTTGACCATTTTTAAATTGCATAGGTCTTAATCTGAGTGTGTATCTGTCAAGTAGAGCACTGAGTGTTTAACTCAATTTCTTCCTACTAAAATTGCTTTCTAACATTCTTATACTTTATATTAAGTGTATTACAAAGAATACATTCTTCAGATATTTTAGTTTCGTTTTGCAGCAGTTTCCAGTCATGTTTTTTTTTTTTTTTTTTTTTTTTCCCCCAGTCATGTTTTTTCTAGGGAAGACAGAAACCAAAATACCAAACTCTGCCAAAAACAGGGAAAAAAAAGAAGTATTTTGGAGTAAGATACCTATTCAGGGTTTTTGGTGTATGCCACGCTGAATTAAAATATATAGGAACTATTTCATGTATGATTCACATAGTATATCTGAAAACAGTAGATTTTATTACTAAAGTATTTTGTTTGAATTTGATGCTGCTTTTAAATAAATCTGTAGTTCATAAAAATTGGTGAGTTATCCAATTAAAAAAGAATTGGATATTTCTCTTTTATTACGTTTTCCTTCTTATCCACATATGGCAATATCCTTAAGAGATGATAAATATTAAAATGTATGTTTGTGCAAATTGAATTAATAAAGAATACTATTCAATCCATAAAGTACTGCTTCATGGGCAATTACGATCCCAAAATATATGATGAAAGATTGTATCTTTTTCTTTTATTATGATGCATGGTAATTAAACTAAGAAGTACTCTTTTATTATTATTATTATTAGTTATTACTATTGGTTGTTATTATCATTATCAATAATTATTATTAGTAATAATAATATTATTGGTTAAGTTATTATAATAACGAATAATGTTTTTATTATTGTTATTATTATTATACCATCGTAAGATATGCAATTACAAAGATGCTCATGTTTGGGTTGCAATATAGAGTGTTCCAGCTCCCGTCCCTCCACCAGTGCCCCTTTCCCACCACCAGTGTCCCCACATTTCCTCCCACCTCCCCCAGCCTGCCTCTGTAGCAGGCACTTTTCCTTTTCCTCACTAAGAAGTGCTCTTAAATGGGTTATCTGTACTTACAATTTAAAAATCTACAGCCTTTCTCAGTTTATTTTTTTCCTTACTAAAAATAAGTGTTCTTGGGGCCAGAGAGGTAGTACAGCAGTAGGAAGTTTACCTTGCACAGCTTATCCAAGCTCAGTCCCCAGTACCACATGTGGTCCCTTGAGCCCCAGCAGGAGTAGGCACTGAGCCCTACTGCATGTGACCCAAACTTCCCACTTAATCGCGAAGAAACCCATTGAAGAAAAAGTGTTCCTAAACAAAAGAAAAAAGTAATTTGCTCACTTGGTCATCTTTCTCAATTGTATCTAAATGACGAGTATTTTCTTGAACCTTATTTGTGTTTTTATTTTCTGAATTTAAATTTAGTAGCTTTAGGAATCTTAGGTTTAATTTTTTTTATAACTAATGACTCTTACTGAGCACATTAATTCAGAAGATTATTTTAATGTAGCTGAGGCATACCAGCTAATTATATCAGAAGAAAATATTATAGCTATTTGGTTTTTCTGTGTTTTCTTCACAAGAAGAATAAATCAGCTATAGAAAAGAAATTCAGAGCACATCTCTGTCATTTGGGGACTTCTCTGTGTAGAGAAACCAGGATGTTCAGCTGAGCATAATGGCTCAGAGCACTGACTCTGGAATTAAGTTGCCTGGGTTCCATTGCCGATTGGCAACTCATTCATAAGCTGTATAGCCTTGGAATTAGCTTCAACTCTTCACATGTGAAGTGCTGATAACATAATGCCTAATATTTTGAGTATTAAATAAATTCATGAACATAGTTATTATAACAATGCATGGCACATACAAGTGCTATTAATGTTAGTAGTATTACTTATCGATAGATTTTTCGATGTTCATCTTGTTCTCTGTGTAAAGTTCATTTTAATAAGTGCTTCTGTCTCATGTGAATGCAGTTTGATTACTGCAAGAGTTTGTTTTCCAATTTGCACTTAGCAAGTATGACCTATAGAGAAACTACTTAGGCCAGAGAGACTACAGTAGGTGATTAGGACACTTGACCTTGCACAAGGCCAACCCAGGTTCAGTTCCTGGCACTGCATAAGGTCCCCCAAGCACTACCGCCAGGAGTGGCCCCAGAGCACAGAGCCAGCCAGGACTAAGCCCTGATCACTGACTGAATAGGCCCAAAAAGGGAAAAATAAAAAAGGAACAACTATTTTCCTAGGATTTCCTACCACTCTTAGTTACCAAGATGACTATTTGAGTGTCAGCAAACATTAACAGCCTCAAGAGGACCCCAAAAAAAAAAAAAACACTTTTTGGGTGCCAGAGCAATAGCACAGCGGGTAGGGCATTTGCTTTGCATGCAGCCAACCTGGGTTTGATCTCCAGCATCCCATCAGGTCCCCCAGCACTGCCAGGAGTAATTCCTGAGTGCAGAGCCAGGAGTAACCCATAGGCATCATTAGCTGTGACCCAAAAAGAAAATAAAACAAAACTCTGTTAAACAGTTAAGCATAGACTCATAACTGTATTACTTTAAGTCACAAGATAGCTGGTAAATACAGATTATTATACTACCGGCTCTGTGGGAAAGAGGATAAAGATTTAAGAGAAGGCAATTCTTTTTTTTTTTTTTTTTTTTTTTTGCTTTTTTTGGGTCACACCCAGCAATGCTCAGGGGTTTCTCCTGGCTCTGCACTCAGGAATCACTCCTGGCGGTGCTCGGGAATCATATGGGATGCCGGAGATTGAACCCGGGCCAGCATGGGCCGGCCACATGCAAGGCAACGCCCTACCCGCTGGGCTATCGCTCCGGCCCCGAGAAGGCAATTCTTGAGGAGTCCTATGTGCTAGGTAGTGAGCAAAGCTATTGAAAAACAAAGTATAGCTTAGGGCCTCGAGAAACTTACTCTAGGACCCAGAGGAATACTCAGGGGCATGGACCACCTGTCACCTGCAAATATATTAAATGTTTGCAAGGTTAAATCCCTAGTGTGCCACATGCACTGAACTTGACCCTGGCAGTTATACTATTAGTGGTCCCTGGCACCACAAATGGTTTCCAGCCGCACTGCAGCTTGTATGTGGCACCACAGGAAGGGATACAACTCCTAGCAAACATAGCAACTTTAAAAACAATAATGATGTTTTTGAGTGCCGTGGCCAAGTATGACCTCGGGTAAGTAACACAAAGACCCCCAGCAAACACCACAACTAAATGTGTGTGCCTCGGCTGGGAGCAAGTCCTGGAGTAACTGGCAGGTAGCAGAAGCAAAGGAGCCCATCAGGGTGCCAAATGTGCAGGGACCATGGCCGTGTGAGTGTGCAGCTCCCTTCTGTGCACCAACTGAGTAGGTGGGAGGAGATTCAGAAAGAGATGGGGGAGCCACCACCGGCAATTAGGGCTTACTTCTGGCTCTGTGCTTGGGGAGCACGCCTGGGGCAAACAAAGCAAATGTCCTACCCACTGCTTCGCCCCAAAAGAGATCTACTCTGACTGGAAAAAGGTTTCCAGTAGGTATAGTGAAAATGTTTAGTCTTCTAAGCATGCAAATATCATGTCTGTACTGGTCTTGGGGAGCCAGAAAAACTATTATCATTGCAAGAGATGGAAAAGGGGAGTGGAAAGGGACTCTTTGGGCAGTCTAGAGAACATGTGCAAAGGCTCGGAGACAGATCGTGGCTATTTGGCAGAGACATACAAAGACTTTCACAGCTGCAGGCAGGGTAAACTGTTATGTTGAAAGAGGAGAGCTTGGAATGGCGACTGAGTCAAGTCACGAACAGTGGTATGTTCCTTTTCTGAGGAATCAGGACCTTGTAGGCCTTAGCGAGATAAGATGACAAAATTTTTACTTAAGAAAAACTAGAAGAGTGGATAACAATGTAGGGAATCCATTAATCTGAGATACAGCAGACAAGAAACATTTTAGAGGCCAGAGATATTGTACAGGGGTCAATTTGTTTGCCTTGCATGTGGCTGACCCAGTCAGTCCCCAGTACTGCATATGGTTCCCTGAGTACAAAGACAGAAGTAGGCTCTGAGTACCACCACATGTGACCCCCATAAAAACAAAACAAAAAAAGGAAACCGTTTAAAGGCTGTTGTAATAATCCATTAGGAGAAGACAATGTAAAAGAGATAGCTCAAAGGAAGCTTGATTTGGTCCCCACCACCAGCGCCTCAGGGTCTCCGAAGCACCTTTGGAGTTGGCCTCAAAACAAAAAAAGGTAGAGAGAAGATGGTAAGTACTGGAAAATGGCTGTAGGTATATAATAGGGTAAACCCACTACTGCTTGTAACTGCCGCATCCATTACAGTGCAAGGTTAGTTGCATGATGATACAGTTATGTCCCAAAAAGAAAACATCATGACACAGGGAAGATACAGTCCCAGGAAGACATTTAACCTTCCACGTAACTAACCCCTGTGCAGTCCCTTGCACTACATATGGTCCCCCTGTGCATTGCCAAAAATGATCCCTGGGCACAGAGCCAGGAGAAAACTCTGAGCACTACTGAGTACGGCCCAAACACCAGGAAAAAAAAATGTGTTGAAATGTGTTGTGGCATAGATAGAAAGGTAACAAGAACTAGAGAGGTCAGAAGGGAAAAGAGCTGTCATTTGGTAAATGCCTGCTAACCTAGACAGAACAGAATGTTCTCAAGTGTTCTCTGTCTCCATCGTAGTACAGTTTCTGCTTGGGAATATAAAACTTCACTGATAACTACCTTTTCAAAGTGCTGAGGGAATTGATGCCTTTTTACCATTTCACAAAAATACACATACTATCATCCTCCCTGACTTCTTGAAGTAAAGTTGTAGAACATAACTTAGCATTTTCTGATGTCTCAGCATCATCAACATGAAGATTGTTTTGACTGTTTTGCTGGTCCTCTTTTGAGGGGTGTGGAGGGGGTCTTTTTTTTCCCTCTTTTTTAATTTTCATTGAGAATTATAACCTTTATCCGCCTTATGTTAAATTGAAGTGTTTGAATGTTTACAACTGCTTTTCTTGTTTTTCTTGTCTCATACTTTTTAAGCTCCTGTTTTTCTGATCTTGTCTGCCTTCTGTATCTCATATCTGTGTCTTTTACTTTTCTGTTTCTAACTAACACTGAGCTAGGGAAGTATTAGGCTTACCATAATAAATTGGAAATAAGAATAAGAGAAATTCACATTTGTATGAGCCTTATGGCTCTATTGTGTACTCTTCAGAATTGTTTGCTTACTTTTTATCTTTTTCCTATAATCTAGACAGCTGAATTTTTTGTGTAAGTGGTTTCTAGATAAAGGGTCTACAGAGACTCTGGTATCTACCTACTATCTTGAGAGGCCTTTTGAAAAATATTTGTGTAAAAGATGAGAAGATTGTAAATTCATATTGTTTTCTAAATATTCATCCCACAGCTTCTTCCTTCTGTGCCACCATTGTTCTCTTTCTCACCAGTCCCAGCCCTACCACCGCCTCCCCTGATAAGGATTATTGAGAGTAGACGGTGGCTAACTTGATTAGGCCTCTGCTTTGTCACATGGTGCTATTAGGGGGAAATAAATAACCCAACTCATTTGTCACCTGTTATATATAACCTTTATACATATATGTGTATACACACACACACACATATATATATATTCCATTTAACAACTTATTTGTCTAAGCAAGCTCACAGTTGCAGCTTCCATTACTGACAAAATGTTTAAATGTATACACTACAAGCAAATGTTTTTAAGTGCAGAACAGTATAACTGTGAACAAGATGCAAAGCATATAGCAGAAGACCTAGGAACAGCAAAGTAGTTCAATTGTGACTAATAAGCTCTGTTCTACTTCACCCCAGGAGACTACTGGTATTCCTGTGTAAGTAATAAATATAAAAATATCCCACTTGTCTTCAGCTACTGTAAAAAAAAGTAGAAAATAAGAACATTAGTCTTTCCAAAACCGATTGAACATTCTGATTTTTAAGAATGATTGAATGTGACTGTTGTCCTTTGTGTTCTTTCCCAGCAGAAACACAGTGCTCTGTGCCTATACAGTGTACTGATAAAACCGATAAACAAGAAGCACTGTTTAAGCCTCAGGCTAAAGATGATAAAAATAGAGCTGCTCCATGTATCACATCTGTCACACCAAGAGGACTAGGCGGAGATGAGGAAGAAACCTCTTTTGAATCACTTTCCAAATTCAATGTCAAGTTTCCACCTATGGACAGTGAATCTGCTTTCTTACACAGCTCTCCAGAAAGACACAGCGCCCTTGTTCCTGCCACATCCGAGGCAGCTTGCCAGGATACATTTAATGTGGAGCTCAGAAAACCCCAGAAACTTTGTTAAATCAGAAGAAAATTTATTTAAAATTCCAGGAACTGACCCTGTACAAAACCTTAAAACAACTGACAAAACAAAACCAGCTCATCTTGTAAACACTTGCGTCAGGACAACTCCGGATAGAGGTCTGTGTTTGCCACCTGGAGACCATAATGCATTATATATAAATACATTCCCACTTCAGGACCCATCTAGTGCTCCTTTTGCTTCACTTGATTCCCCAGGAAAAGCTATCCGAGGACCACAGCAGGTAACTGTTTTGCATTAGCAAATATATTATGTGTGAACACACATTCGCCATACACCCACAGATACGTTCTCTTTCAGGTTATCAAACATCCTTTTTAAACCTAATGACTAACCAAAGTTTAGGCATTCAATACAAAATCCACGCCCTATATAATATAAATTACAGAAGATAATTTATAAATATTAGTAAAACTCATAAAGTACCTTGAAATTTATAGAATATTTTAAGATATAAATCATTTCTATATCGAATGTTTGTTACATAGAGTTTTTTTACTCAACATCAGTATATAATAGGATTCTTTATTAAATTTAATACTGTAAAATGGCAGTTTATATTAAGATTTGTATATTGCATTGATCTTTACAATATTGTATGATTTTTCATCAGTAAGTCACATTTACATCTTTTTTTAATCAGAATACCTGCACTGTCTTTCAGTTAGTATTTCCATCACATTCTTAATTGCACATTACATAGATGTTTGTTTTAATCAGGAACTAAACATGCAACCAGTGTATTTTTAAAATAGTTTCTCCATATGTATGATTTTTTTAATCAAATACTTTAATGATTATAAAGCTGAATAACTACTTACAGCCTTCCCATCAACTGCTGTGGCCCCTTTTTTATTCACTTCTACAGCAAAATGATTCTTACAGTTATTAAAAATTATACTACATGCAAACAAATCATGTTGTTGTTAGAATAAACAGAAGCTTTTGAAAAATACAGATTAATATAAATGTCTTCTACGATTTATATCTGATTTCTTTTTCTCTTGAGATTTAAAAGCCAACAACTTGTTGGTTTTATAAGTACTATTATACGTAATAGACTTTTAAGGGTGCTAAGACATACTAAACATGCTAAGGAGGCAGTAGTCAAGCTGTGGTATGATTTAGTAATGGGGAGGACTAGGCATCTCTGGTAATAAGTTTTCATTATGAACCCACTTATGTTCTCATTGTACCTTATTTCACATCATAGTCTCAGTTATAGTTACCACTAAATGAAACAAATTAAACAATTTCATTTATTGCAAGTAGAATTCCTGGGGAGCTGTGAAGTGCATCAGTTCTAATGCTTGTTACTTTTTCTCCATTACATCTCTTGCATGTTCTTTTACTCGTTAGTCTGTGCATTCATGTTTCAGTAGATGGCACCCTGCATTGTGCATTTGCTTTCTATGCTACGGCAAGGGAAACAGCTGGTATGTGATTACAACTTGATGGAAAAGTATTCAGCTTAAAAAATGCAGAAGAGTTGGTGTTGAGCTGTCACGAGACATGGGGCATAAGGTTAGATCATTGATATTTTGGCAGAAAAAGCAAAGAAATTAGTTTGTTTAGAAGGCCATGTTACAGTTCAAGATTGTAAAATATTTTGTAAAGGGAATTCTTAAAAGCAGTTGTATTAATAAAAACAAGTCTGATAAATACAAAATTCTCGAGTTACAGAAAAGTAACTTTTATTTTTTTTAGACTTTTACTTTATATCAGTCATTATTAATTATCTGATACCCCTACAGTATATTCAGCTGTCAGTAAAATCTGAAAATATATTTGGTTATTTTTGCTCCTTGTGAATTTTTCCATCATGTTTTTGCTGAGTCAGTGAGAGGGGGAACTAATTGAATTCTGTAAGAACAAGTCTGAATTAATACCTCCTACAATCTAAGAGTAAATGTGGACATTGAAGATGAATTGACAGAATTATTGGCTCACCAAATTTAGAATCTGAATTACTTCTACTTTTGACTGTTGTATAGATCTGAATTAGAATTATTTTGAACAGCAGAGTATTATTTTTTTTATTCATTTGCGTTAGAATGCTACATATTAATGAATGTACTTTTTGATAACCTTCAGAACAGCACAATTTAAAGCAAATTATCTAGATTTTATTTTGTAAGATAATTTTCTAACAATTATTTTACCCCATTTTTAAGTATTTCTTTTAAGTAGTAATATTTGTCATACAAATACTGCCTGTCACAAAAGAAAGTTGAGTCAGTGTTCATAGAAGCTTTCTGAACTGATAATGAACCTTGCTTACTACCTACTACCTAGACAAGACTTTGTATACTTACACACCCAATGTACACAGTTGTCTAGTATAGTGTTCATTAGGCAGTGATGTCCTAAAACTCAGTACTTCAATTAGTTATACACCTTTTATGTAAAGGATTGGTTACCTGAAATAAAAGAAAGAAATGAAAACTAATGCTGTGTCAGGTGTTGGATTATGCTGTTACTTTTATGAACATATTAGTAATAGCAGTACAAGAAGTTCTCTTTAAATAGACTTTGAGTTGATCTTCAAAAAAAAAAACAGAATTTAGCTATATCAAGGCACTTACCTATGTCAAAGTAGGAAAGTAAATTTTAAAAAACAATTAGCCTCACAATATTTCAGTAAAATAGAAACATTGTAAGTAGTGAATAATTCTTGAACATACTATTGAATGCTTTTTTTTTGGTCTTTTGGATGTTTACTTTTTAAAAATAAATAAAGGTTATTTAAAGGTATTTTTGTGCTGCTTATAAAGGAGGTGAGTCTGCTATTGTATTGTGATGCTCCAGTATTGTCTAATTAGACAGCTCTTGACTGGTTTCATTATAACAGGCCAGGTGAAGCAACAAACACCAACAGCAGAATAAGTCAAAAGAATGTATCCAGTGCTTCATCTTGGTCGATGATTAAGTACTTGGCATTTCAAAAAAAATATTGGTCAATAGAATCTGAGTACCTCAAAAGAAAAACATTACCATTTAAACATCAAAATGCCAGGGATGTGGCCCCTCATAAAGTGAACATAAAATGCATGCGTGAGGCCCTGGGTTTGATCCCAGCTCTGCTAAATAAATAAGTTATTACTATATTTGTTCATTGTGTATTATAAATGTAAATAATGATTAAAATGCTTAGGTCATGTTTCAGACACTAAATATCAAGGTCTTACGATTTAAGGTTTCTATTTTAAATTAGAAAAAAATATAATTGAATTTTTTAAAGATTTACTCTTTAAGTTGTTCCAATACTACTGCCATTGTGATAACAGACATTAAAATCTTCTGATATTAAAACTAATTCTTAAATATGTGATGGGAAAAGAGTGTGA
The DNA here is from genome assembly GCA_021461705.1 of Cryptotis parvus. NCBI lineage: Eukaryota > Metazoa > Chordata > Mammalia > Eulipotyphla > Soricidae > Cryptotis > Cryptotis parvus. The sequence goes on from JAJIBD010025089.1 coordinate 95,613, forward strand.
ATATATTTCGAGTGGTTTTTGATCAAAGGTTATTTGTGCCTTTATGTAAAAGAGAAAGTCATGTCCTCATGCTGAGTGGAAAGGGAATTTGCTTACAAATTAAGGAATTTCATATATTTGCATATAATCCATTTTAAAAATTGAATTTGAAATGTGTAGGTTGATTTTGCATGCAAATAACAAAAGATGTTTTTATTTACTCTTTTCTTGCAGTCTGTTTGGAAGCCCTTTCCTCATGAAGACAGGGACTTATCTGTATTAAATGGTACAGCTTTCGAGCTGGATATACCTCGACACTGTGAATTCTGTCAAGCAGTTTTCCCACCATCTATTACAGCCAGGGCGGATTTCCTCCGGCATCTTAATACACACTTTAATGGGGAGACCTAAGAGGTATTTGAGAACAGACAGCAGGTTCTGTATAATAATTTTGATTTTGAAATACAGCATTACAAGTGTAGTTCCATATTAGTTATTAAAAAATCTAGTGTCACAGGTATTTGAATAACTGTAGCTAAACTTATTTTGTAACTACCTTTTTTGAAATATCATTTTGTACAGAACTGTAATTCATTCCATTCATGTTTATATTGTTTACCATAATTCAAAACGATTTATCTGACATATCAAGATTTATAGAATTATGTAATCATGATGTTTATTTATTTCAGGTAGCTAAGTTTGTTGCTTAGCTTTCTAGGTAGATCTATTGAATTCAGTAATGAAAAATATTTATAGGGATTTCTATTTTTAAAGATCTGTTTTCTTGAAGTTATTTATGCTACAGGTAATACTTTTTTGAATGAACCAGTTTAATAGAAAATAGAAGACAATATAAACATATTAACCCAACCTAGAATATTTGTTGCCCAGTGATTAAATTCCTGGTAGAATTGACTTTACGTTATTTTTTAATGATACACATATTTTTCACTTTCACTATGTACATAACTTTAGAATGAGGTAAAATATTAAAAATTACTTACGTTGTAATCATTGTGCTTTGTTCCTGTTTTTTTATTGTTTTTTTTTTAATTCACAGTTGGGGGAAGGTTTCTAAAATTTGCGTTTTCTTTCAGTAATTTGGTGAAAGAATCACACGAGATTGGGTGATGATTTCATTACAATCAGATCATTCTTAATTTTCTAATTATTTTTGAAACCAAACTTGCCAAAGAAACATGTTTGTATGTATTGAGAGCAAATTTAAAATCGCAAAAAAGAAATCCATATTTATACTAGAAATGTTCGCATTCTTGAGAAATTTGTTCTTAGCAACCTGCTTGGTAGTCCCTGGAAGATAGTTGAGAAAATACCAAGTTTTATTTAAATTGAATCATCTTTTCATTTTCTCCCCTGTATTTCTAGCCATTTACATTTTGCTTTCCCGGTTTTAAAAAATGAGTCATGTCTCCCATTTTTTTGAAGTAAACATTGATTTCCAACTCTGAGAACAAATTTAAAACTTACTACTCTGAAGTAAGTTTTAGGAACCTGCACGGTTTCAGACGGGAATGTGAACAGGCCTCAGAACTAGTTTGAGAGCCTTAACTGTGGAGGAATGAACGCGGTGCCTGGATTTGTCAGGATGGGAGCATGTCACCAGGATGACTTGTCAGGACAGGGAGTGTGTCACCCTGAGGACTTGTCTTGACAGGGAGCACATCACCCTGATGACTTACCGGAGTGGGGAGCACATCACCTTGACTTGTTAGGATGGGGAGCACTTCACCCTGATGACTTGTCGGGAGCACGCCACCCTGCTGACTTGTCGGGACAGGGAGCACGCCACCCTGCTGACTTGTCGGGACAGGGAGCACGCCACCCTGATGACTTGTCAGTACGGGGAGCACCGCCATCCTGACGACTTGTCGGGACAGGGGAGCACGTCCCCTGATGACTTGTCAATACGGGAGCACGTCATCCTGGCTACTTGGGGCAGGGAGCACATCCCCCTGATGACTTGTCGGGCGAGAGCATGTCACCCTGATGACTTGTCAATACGGGTAGCACGTCATCCTGACGACTTGTCGGGATGGAGAGCACGTCATCCTGATGACTTGTTGGAACAGGGAGCACGTCACCCTGATAGCTTTTCAGGATGGGGAGCACATCACCCTGATGACTTGTCAGGCCGGGGAGCACATTACTCTGATGACTTGTCGGGATGGGGGAACACGTCACCCTGGCGACTTGTCAGGATGGGAGCACGCCACCCTGATGACTTGTCGGGACGGGAGCACATCACCTGACTTGTCGGGACAGGGAGCACATCATCCTGATGACTTGTCAATACGGGAGCACGTCATCCTGACTACTTGGGGCAGGTAGCACATCCCCCTGACGACTTGTCAGGATGGGGAGCACATCACCCTGACGACTTGTCGGGATGGGGGAGCACATCACCCTGACGACTTGCCGGGATGGGGAGCACTTAACTCTGATGACTTGTCAGAACGGGAGCACATCACCCTGATGACTTGTCGGAACGGGAGCACATCACCCTGTCACCCTGCCGACTCCCTCGTGGCGGTGACACGCAGGCACGGGGCCGTTCACAGCGAGGAGTCCAAGGCCTGCGACCCCCGGCTGCATGGGGCAGGGGAGGCCCTGGGCGCGCGCCTCCCCATGTCTTCCCCCCCGCCCCCGCCTGGCCGCACGCGCGAGTCTTCCCGACTGTCCCACGTAGGACGTGTCTCCCCGGAAGCCCTTGCAGCCCACGCTGGAGGACACCCCTGTCCCCAAGGCCACTCGCTGCCCCCTAGTCCCTTCGTCCCGTGGCTCCGGGCACAGACGCCCTCCCTAGGCCCCCGCAGCGGCTTGGAGGGGCGGCAGCGGGCCCCCCCCACCCCCCGGGGCTGTCCTGCCCGGCGGCTCGGGCCGTGCGGGACTGCGCCAGGGAGAGCAGCGCCAGGTAGTGCCGCGCGCCGGGAAGGGCAGCACCAGGTAACGGTGCGCGCCGGGAAGGGCAGCGCCAGGTAACGGTGAGCGCCGGGAAGGGCAGCGCCAGGTAACGGTGCGCGCCGGGAAGGGCAGCGCCAGGTAACGGTGAGCGCCGGGAAGGGCAGCGCCAGGTAACGGTGAGCGCCGGGAAGGGCAGCGCCAGGTAACGGTGCGCGCCGGGACGGGCAGCGCCAGGTAACGGTGCGCGCCGGGACGGGCAGCGCCAGGTAGCGCCGCGCGCCGGGAAGGGCAGCGCCAGGTAGCGCCGCGCGCCGAGCGCCCCCGCTGCGGCCGGCAGTTGCGAGCGGGCCGCCGGCGAGTGGGAGGTGACTGTCCCCGGGAGGGCCCGCGCTCCCCGAGCCGCGGCTGCTGCCAGCGGGGACATCTGCTTCCAGGCGCCCCCGCCCGCAGCCGGGTGCGCGGTTATTTTCCCAACACGGGGGGCGGGCGGGAGCGCCGAAGGGAGTGGCGGGAGCCCGGAGACGCCCTCACCCCCCCGCCCTCCTCCTTTCTGCACATCTTTTAACCTTCAAGGTAGAGACGTGATAAATACGCGGCGGCCGGGCCCGCCCGGTGCTCGCGGGGCTGTCGGAGCGGCCGGTGGCGGGCCGGGCTCGGGGCGCTGGGGCTGGGCGCAGGGGCCGGCCGGGCCGCTCCGCCGGCAGCGCCTTCGCTCCGGGCCGCTGCCTCGACAGCTGCTGGTCGCCGCAGTAATTAGACTGTCAGGACTCGTTAGGGGAGAGCGGGGCGAAGCGGGCTTCTGACAGCAGATTCCGAGGCTCCCCAGTTTGCTAATTTCTAAGAGATCTTTAGAGCATTAATTGAGGTCTCCCCAGCTCTCCCGGCCCCTCCCTTCCCCAAAATATCTTCGGCAGCAAAGAATCCTCTCGGCGTGCAAGTCGCGTTCGCCTGCACGCCTGCAAGCCCCCCAGCCCCGCAGCCACGCGCGGACAGACACGCGCGCACACGGAGGGATGCGTGTGTGCACACACGCACGCGTTCAAGGTTAACTCGGAGGAGGCCGCGTGCAAAGAGGAGCCGGTCTTGCATTTAAAATAATAATGATAATAATAATGATAAATAAATAAATAAATAAATAAACGAGCAGGGCGGGGGTAGGCGTGGGGTGGGGGAGGTGGGGAGGGAAGCAGAAGTCGGGAAGAAAAGAGAAAAGCAGCAGGCTGATTACGAGGTGTCAAAACTGCCAGGAGCAAGAAGGTGATAGCAATCAGGGGTGAGAAGAGTGCGGCATTCGTGCGGGGCAACTAATTATCCGTCTCATTTGAGAAGAGCAGCATTTGAGGCAGCAGCGTTCGCCTGCTGAACGGTGACAGATTGGCGCGGAGGGAGAGGGGAGGTGTTAAAACAATGGAGCCGGGCGCGCGAGCGCTGCTGCATGCTAATCAGCCCTCCTCCTGCCCGCCGCGCTCCCTCCCTCCTCCCGGCTCCCTCCTCCGCGCCCTCCTCCCCTGCGGCGCTCCTCCTTTGCAGCGGGCCCGCCGCCGCCGCCCGCTTCCTGCGCCCTCGCCCGCTTTCCCGCGCGTCCCGCCCGCCTCTGGCACGGGGAGCCCCGCCGCGCCCCCTGCCGCACGCGGCCCGGCCGGAGCCCAGCGCCCGCCGCAAGGCGAGCGGCCCCGGGCACCCCCCAGAGCGAGCTGGGGGCGCGCGGCCCGGAGACGGCGCAGAGGAGCGCACGTCGGGGCGCGCCACGTGAATGCAGGGGCGGACGCGCCGGGAGCGCCAGGGAAGGGGCCCCTGCGGGGGATGCCCCGAGAGGAGACCCCGGGATGCCAAAGCGCGGCCCGAGGCTACAGCCGCTCCCTGTTTCCTGCCTGGCCCGCGGAGCTGCCCGGCGCTGGGGCGTCGCGGGTGCGGCCCGCGCACCCCAGCCGACCCCCAGCCAAGCCCGCACCCAGCGGACCGAGAGGCAGACGAAGGCCCTTGGCCCTGCTGCTGCCAAGACTTGACATCCCTACTCCAAAACGCATCTAAGCGCCATCAAGACTTCACCTGGGACCCATCACTCACTCTGACGCGCTGAGACCTGGACCTACCCCTCACCCCTCCACGGCGTGCATGGGCATTTCTGGGCCGCCATACCCTCCCGGCCTGCTCTGCTCTGTGGTCAGACCAGCAAGGCCCCGCTAGAACTGAGGCTCTGCTGGGAAAGGTTGTTGACGCAGGCCCCTGGCCTGAAGGTTTTGAGGCCATTTCTGTCACTTTTGAGTTTAAAAGCTGCTGTTGATCTGAAAGCCGTTGGGTGAGACACACGTTTAGTCCTGTGCCGAGACTATTACAGGTGACTTTCAGGTTTGGATCCCTGACACCCAGGCGGGTTAAGTAGCTTCAGCAGGACACGGCTGCGGAGAACTGGTGGAAATTTGGGCTGTTGGAGAATGCCGTTCCCACTAGCGTGTTCCACGCTTTGTAGCTAATCAGGTGTCAACACAATTCTACTGCTCATATGTAGAAAAGGAAAGCAGCCGAAAGTAACCCATGCAGTAAGACTGGGGTTGAGTTTGTGGGGCTGATCTTTATCTCCGCAGCGCTTTACACATACAATTGTTCGTTTATAAAGTTCGGTTGAGGGGACAGAGCGAAATACAGCGGCTAGGGTGCACTTGCCGCCTCCCGCCAGGAGCGACCCCTTGCCACAGAGGCAGGAGTAAGCCCTGAGCACTGACCAAGTGACCCAAAAACAAGTGATAGATAGCTAGTATCTAGACAGACAGACAGACAGACAGACAGGCAATAGATGATAGATAATCGACAGACAGATAGACACAGACAATAATAATAGTCGACAGACAGACAATAGATAATCGACAGATAGACAGATACAAAATAGATAATAGATAGATAATCGACAGACAGATAGACAATAGATAATAGATAATCGGCAGACAGACAGACAGATAGACTGATAAACAGACAGACAGACAGACAGACAGACAGGTAAGTCCATTTAAGGACAACAAATAGGGCATTTGCCTTGAGTGACTCTTACCCAGGTTCAGTCCCCAGCACCCTATATGGTCCCTGGTCCTACCAGGAGTGATTTCTGAGTGTAGAGCCAGCAGAGGCAGGAGTAACCCCTGAGCATCATCAGGTGAGGCCCAAACACAAAATCAAAAACTCCATTTGAGATATGAAAGGTTGATAACACTATCATATATACATGACAGTTCATTCATGTTTTCTCTACATTCTTCACTTAGAATATTATGTAGTGAAAGTACAAAAACCATAAAGTAAAAGTTATTTGAATGAACTAGTATTTTATATCATGATCATTGATCTAGTCATATGGAAACTACGCAAATACACAGAGTGAATCATGTTTTCTTTTAAAGGTGCTTGGGCATGCCAATGAAATAGCTGAATGCGAAATTGTTAGGATTTACTAAAACAATAAGAATGTATTAAAACAATAAGAATGTATTAAAATTCACGAATAAAGTCTCGAAAGTCTTACGTTAAAAATTGTGTATAAATACAATGCTCTTTTGCTTTCTGGTCTGGAAAACCTCTGTTCTCTCTGCCCTTTAGTGAATTACAGTCTTTTCAGTGCTGGAGTATTTTCTGGCATTTGAAAAAAAAACCAGACTCTAAATCTGTTAAGATAGCAAACTAATAGGGAAAAATAACTTTACATTTATTGATGTAAACATAAAGACTCAAATGTCACCTCAGCCTTCAAATTAAGAAATTTCTTAACTATTCATAGGGTCTTTATTAACAAATTCTGTAGAAACAAACTTTCTGAAGCAGTAAACCCATAATTCAAATAATTTTAATTCAGCTCCAGTTCTTATTTCTAATATCTAATCATTTTTTTTTAATCTTTCAACAACTTGATTTTTTATATTTTTAGTGTACTTTCTTCTTGGTCTATAAACTCCACAATGTTGCCTGATTGTTTTAATGGTGTATTTGCAGATAAGTTTTATTTGCACATAAGGACAAAAAGGTGAAGTGAAATTTGGTCCCAGTGGAAACCTGTTAGGTTCCCTGAACATATGGCTCATTGGGCTGTTACTTCCTTTTTGAGATCATTTTCCAAGATTTTTTAATATATACATCAATTTGACACCAGTTATAAGGAAAATATATTGGCTTTGAGGATGCTTCCTCCTGGGGCGTCTCTCAGGAACAAACCATCTAGTCAGGTGTACTGCTGAACATACCCGTCCGAGTGCCCACGAACAGAAGATAATCTGAAACTCATCAGCGCTGACAGTTGATTTACACAGTCTGTGAAATTAGGTAGTTCTTTGGATTCTCAGAATGCCACAATGGCTTGATTAATACCATTTAGGGGTGACTGCCTAAAATTCTTTTTCAAAAGGCTGTGCATTTGCAACCCACAGTTACAATTTCCGCAGTAGATACAAGTGAAATAAGTCTCATTTATTGAAAGTGTGTGGTGCCAGCTCAAAACTTAAGGGGGAAATCACAGTGCTTTGAAAAAGATGTAAATGTTCAATTGGTTAAAAGAGGGGGAACTGTGCTAAAACATGTGCCTATTTCCATTATGCTTAATTTACTATTCAAAACAAGTTTTTCCTAATAAGCTCTATTGTTTCTTTCTGTTTTGTAAAATTTAGTATGTGTGAGACAAAAACCAGATTCGGAATGTGAATGAAGTCTGTTTAGCAAAAGCTGGTTGGAACTTAGAGTTCAAGGAGGGCCTTATATTAAAAAAGACGCATCGCTTTTAACACTGATAGGACATAAGGAAGCGAGTTTCTTAGGTCATTCCCAGAACTAGTCATAACTGGCTGCAACTTCCTCCAGCCTTAGAGCTCCTTGAGGATGAATTTATACTTGTAAAGTACAGCAACCGTCTGAATATGCCGGAGTGACAATACCATGATTTTCCTAACTCACTTTAACTTTCATTTTATTACGATCCATGTAATCTGTCCCTGCATGGGTCTTACTCAAACGTGTGATCTCACTCTGCCTGTGCAGGTTGTTTATCTTTAAGCCAGTCGCACTGTTGCAGAGGATCTCTGTACATGATTCTAGAGCTCCCATGATGACCTACCCCCTATTCTTACGTGACTGTTCTCTTGGAATCTAGAATGCCTGGGGTGCCTATACTTCTTGTTTGGAGCTATATCTATCACGAATTTTTCAAAATTATTTATTGTACAAAATATAGGCCATTGCTTATTAATTAATTCAAGGAATATATTTTTAGAGATAAAAAATCTTAAAGATTGCTTAATCAAGCTTGTTTATATGTAAAAAAATAAATCCCAACTTAGTGGGTCTTTCAAACCCACTCAAGTAGCTAGAAACTAAATCAACTTATCCTGCCTGCACTTTTTTTTTATATTAATCCCTCACCTCAAAAAACAATACGCTTTTCACCGGCTTTGTACTTGGCTTCATAAGATTAAACTGTTATATTAGAAATCCTTTTTTTTGTTTTGTCTATTAATACAAAGAAATTAATCATTATGCTCAACCACCAAGAGAGTAGTTTGCTGGATGTTATCTGGTCATGGGATTGAGTTTATTATTTAGAGATTACCAATTTATCTCTTCCACACAGGTCCCTGAACATTTCTGAAGCACCTTAGCACAAAAAGTGATGAAAATTTCTCGAGCTCGCTCCTACCAGGGAACAGCAAGTATTAGAAATGTTTTTGTAATTTAAGCACAACCAAGGTTGGCGACAGGTAAGCATAGTTTGTGCCTCTAACGCAAGGAGTTAAATCTGATGAGAACACCCATACTCTTTTAGTAGTCTAAACTCTAGTCCAAACTTTAGCAATGTTTATGGAAAGCAGAGGACCTCGGAATGAGCCTGTATTGACTGGAAGGGAACATATGTATTTTAAAGACTATTAGATTGGGACCAAAATAGTCTCTCAACCAAATAGTTAATCTAGTGAAGAGTTGGCCTTCCTTTATCTGAGATGGACGTGGCTCAGCAGAGGGTCTTTATGGTGTATTATCAATTCTGGAAACAGAACTCATTAAATAAATAGTATCTCCATTTGAAGTTATTAAATAGAACGAATCACCAGCGTTTTACCTGGGTGTGTTCATACAACTTCCAGACACCGGTTTAAAAGAAGAGCCAGCTAGCTCATTGGAAACCCAGAGCTGCCCTGAAAAAGCTCTAGGAAGGCTCAGGAGAAAACACACGCAGCAGGTCTTTTTCCACTGAGCAGCTTTGAGACTTACACACCCTCACACACAAACCAATATACAAAGAGTTCTCTAGGTTTCCCATGGGTTCTTTTTTTGTGGCGGTAATTGGGTCACACCAGAGGTGCTTGGGTGCTACCCTGGCTCTGTGCTCCAGGGTTTGCTCGTCAGGCCATTCAGGGCCACGCGGACCTGGATATCCACTGGTCAGTTGCCTGCAAGACAATGGCCTCAACCCTTTGAGTCCCTTTTTACTGTCATTCCCAGGCTACAGTGGCATTTTGGGCGTCTCTGTGAAGCCTGGGTGAAATCTAGAGCCCTTGATAAACGACAAACGTTCTTACCACTTTTTTAAAGTTTCCAAGGCCGGGTTTGTTTCTTTCAAAATAAACCAATGCATACTGTGACTCTGTCGTGAGAGTTTAGGGAGGAGAAAACACACCATTCTTCCACAGGGAGACGCCACAACTAACTCCCTTCCTGAAGTGCTCCCAGGCCTGGCCAGATGAGAGAACGCCAGGCCAGATGAGAGAACACCAGGCCAGCTGCCGGCTGAGCCAACAATGATATTGCCGTTTTCCTGAAAACAGAACATTTTCTTCAAGTGGATACGTCACTCACGTCTTCCTCCTCTACCCTATATTTTGAAGAGTTTCTTTTCCAAGGCAAAGTTCCTCAAAAAATGACCCAAATGAATCACTGTATCACTGTCTTCCCGTTCATCATCGATTTGCTCGAGTGGGCCCCAGTAACATCTCCATATGTCCTGTCTCATGCTAGTAGAGCCCAAGGCATCTGCTTGCTCCAGGAACATAAAGAGCCTCAATCCATTCCGGAATGAGGTCTATAATTGTTACTGGTATTTGGCATATCAAATACAACACGGGTAGCCGGGACTGAGCCTTGTTTCTGAAGTAGGGTTTCTTTCCTAAAGTACTAGACTGATGTCAGATTTAACAAATAAATAAAGAGCACATCCGGTTAAATTTGCATTTCAGATCAATGGCAAATAGCTTTCAGTATAAACATGCCCTATGCAATATTTCGTAGCCCTGGGGCCGGAGCGATAGCCCAGCGGGTAGGGCGTTTGCCTTCCACGCAACTGGCCCATGCCGGCCTTCCATCTCAGGCATCCCATATGGTCCCCGAGCACCACCAGGAGTAATTCCTTAGTGCAGAGCCAGGAGAAACCCCTGAGCACCGCCGGGTGTGACCAAAAAAAAAAAAAAAAAAAAAAAGAAAAAGAAAAATGGCCCTATTTTTTTAATTGAGCTTCTGTGGTTTATAGCAACCGTGTTTTAAATAACTCAATGACTACATAAATATGGACTCTATTCCTACCTCCCTGCTAGTCCCCGAGTTGTTGTTGTTGTTGTTGTTGTTGTTGTTGTTGTTTTCTTTTCGGTGGGTTTTCTTTAGGGAAGGCTTGAGCTTAGAGGCACCCTCTTTTGTGCCTAGAATGTTCGGAACATCAGTGCCTCATAACCAGCCCTCTACATTGGTAGTCTTACCACTTCCCTTGCTCTCCACGACCCGGTGCTTTGTGGGATGTGTGTGCATGTGTGTGTGCGTGTGTGCATGTGTGTTGTATGTGTGTGCATGTGTGCGTGCATGTGTAGTGCGTGTGTGCATGTGTATGCATGTGTATAATCATGTGCATGCATGTGTGTTGTATTGTGTGCATGTGTGCATATGTGTGTGCATGCGTGTGTGTGTTGTGTGTGCTGTGGCGTGTGCATGTGTATGCATGTGTGTAATCATGTTCATGCATGTGTGTGTGTGCTTGTGTGCGTGCATGTGTGTGCATGCGTGTGTGCACTGCTTACGTGTGTGCTGCTCTGTGTGCGCGCAGGTTCATATAGTCTCCTCCACCCCAGCGGGAGTTTTCCAAAGTGAGAGGACGCTGGCACATCTCCCTTGCACAGGCAGTCCCTGGCCATCTCCTCGCCTCTGGGTGCAGGCTGCCCCAGGTGGGCTGAGAGGCTCCCCCTGAAATCACTCAACCCACCTGCGACCCTGCAGCCGGGGAAGCTGAGGGTGGGCTGGCGGGAAGGGCCCTTCCCGGCGGGCGAGGCTAGGGCCTGAGGCTGAGGCCTGGCTCCGGGGCGGCGCCTGCGCGGCCTGTAGCTCCGGGCCCGGGGCTGGGCGAGCCGGATCCCAGGCTGGGGGGGCGCCCGGCAGGGGCAGCGGCCAATAGGCCCTTCCTGGCCCCGACGCCTCCCGTGCCCAGCCCCCAGCCCGGCGATGCTCCCCTCCGCGGTTGCATTGTTTGCATTAATATGAATATCTTGTTCTGTTTGTTTTGTCTCCTGGGAGCCAATAAAGCTGTGAGTTTTTCCTTTACACCAAATGCAGCTCTCCGGGCGATCAATCAATGGTAGTCTTCGGATGATCTGTGAGAGTGAGAAATCTAATAAAGCTAGCGACTAAGGAAGGAAAACAAAATCTATTTTCTCTTAGGCGAGCTACGTCAGGATGCGTGAGTGCCTCTTCTGCTGCCCCAGGTGGGTGGAACTCTTGTGGGGTCTTGGGGCTGGGGGCTTTTTCTTTTCTTTTTTTTGAGAAATGAGCTTAAATGCCCAGGTGGGAGAGGAGGAGAGGTGAGAGGTGAGAGGAGGAGGAGGTGATGAGGGTGATCTCTGCTCCTCATTGGCCTTCTGAGTCTTCTGACAGCAGAACAGGGGGAACTGCAGGATTCTAAGAATAATAAAAAGCTCTTGGGCGAACAGGTTCTCCCTGGCTCTCCAAGCCGTCAGGAAATGGAAATTAATAACAAAGTGAACCGAACCTGGTTAATAAATCAAGTTGTTATCAACGTCCTTGACCTCACACTGTTTACTCCTGATGGACGCTGGACTCCCCAAAGGCATGTTTGGGGGACCTTCCTGAGACCCCCCAGAGCCAAGCCAGGAGGAGGAGAAAAAGCTCCTCCACCTCTGCTGCTGTGCTGCCCTCGGCACGATGCAACCGGAATCATTTATAAACAGATCAAAATAACAATCTGAATTATCTAACATTAACAGCGGAACTGAAGAGCCCAAGATTATGTGATGAATTGTTAAATTGCACTAGCATTGTTTTGGATTGCTAATTAAAAAAAAAAAATAAGCAAACCCCATGACTCTAGATATGACAACTGAAAATACCCACAAATTATTTAATAAATGAAGCGTCTAACAACTTTAACACTTCCTGGTCGCCTTGTTAATAAATGTAATTTGAGGTAGATTTTAAAATTCTTCAATCTAAACAGTGAATTCATTACGCGCCATTCAGATCTCTGGATGCCTATGGACTTCTTGGAATTAGGTGTTAAATAGACAAAAGTGAACCAAACTGCCTTTAAAAGCACAGCATGACCATGTAATTCTTTTTCCAGTTTGTGGTAAAAAATGATGAAACTTCTTTCCAAGTAGCTATCACCCAGATTTAGTGTGAAAAGTAGTGTAATTGTAATTCACGCCATCAGGGTCTATCCTGATAGACGATCAGCTGTTGAGGAGCGGGGAGAGGCTTTCTTTTCAAATAGGAAAGCTGCCAAGTGCTCTGCGATACCTCCAGCAAGCTTATCGGATTGAGTTCAGAGCCAAAACAGCAGCTGCACACATATGCAAATTGGCAATTAATAGTATAACATTCTGCAAAAAAAAAAAATGTTTAAAAAAATTTTAAAGGAAATAGAAAGAAGCTACCTGAACATTAACCTTAACGGTAGCTGGGACTTGTAGGGAGCCGTGGCTAAGGATTAATTACCCTCTGGAGAGGACGTGCTCTTTATTACCTTCTCTCCTGCAGATTAAGTCTTTGTTGTCTTGCTGAGTTTTGTCTGAATCGGGGAACACAACAATGGACTCTATTGGAAGAAGTTTAAAAATAACTAAAAAGCGTCTATATTTTTGACTCCAGAAAAGAGGAAAATTAAGTCCTTCCGGTTGATCATTCTTTTTTACACAGAGAGCACAAGGCCAGAGTTTCAGCGGTCCTCTTAAAAGAGACATTTTGTTCTGGATGTTGTGTCTCCTTGCTCTGCAGCTTGCGGTAGGAACAGGCTCCCCATCCAGGGGTGCCGCCTGTCTCTGCCTTGATTTCTGTCTGTCTCTTTTCCCCTTGACAGGAATACCGTTTGTACGCCTCACACAGCAGTTTGCAGAAATCCAGCAAGATTTGTGGTTTATGTTGCCCAGCATGTATAAACACAACACTCTCAAATGTTTAAAGAAAAAAAACTCACATGAATTTGTTAAATTTCTTAGCATTCTGGTTCCCTACCCCACCCCACTTCACACACGCGCACACACACACACACACACAGACACACACACACACACACACACACACCACCACACGTGCACTGTTTTTCCTGATACAGTCATACAATAGTTGTGGCGGGGATGAGGCAACAACCGAAACCCCAAGCCAGAAGGGCCTGGCGTTTTCACAGCCCTTCTTCAGTGCTCTGAGCCTCCCGCTCCCCTTTCTCTCTCTCTAGCACGGGGGTGGGGTGATTAGCAAATGTTTCAGATAATCTGTGAATTCTTAATAGTCATATTTCCACAGTTGAAAATCTGCCTATTTCTGGGATGTGGCAGTTTCAGAAGCCATGGTGTTGGAGGTTTTACAGATAATTCCAAGTTCCAGGAGTTTGAAATTTGGGTCAAGATCTTGATTTCTTTCAATGTGTAAGGGTAATGGGGTTTTATTTTGCTTATTTCCCCCCTGGGTGTTTCAGGGTGAGAATGTTATCAATTCTGCCTGTAATGTGTATCATAAATGCTGAGTTGCAACCAATATTTCTGCTTTTATTTTTCTCTTTTATCACCAACATTTCTAGCTTATTGCTTTCAATTTTATTGAAAATCAGTGGTCTTTAGTTTCAAAACGTTTCCCCCCCTTACACTCTGGGCATATTTCTTTAATAATCTTAGAGTTGGGTATTATTAACATCCCACTTGAAATAACACAGTATGCTTTCATTGTCAATATGAGATTTGAAGCTTGAAAGTCAAGTTTCTAGTAGGAAATCCACCAATGTGGAAGTTAGATTTATTGAAATTGAGGCTTTTGTGTAATTGTCAGTTACAAATCTAATTTTGGTTGGGAGACAGGAAAATACTAATTCCTGACGAGGAGCACAAAAATGCCTCCTTCAAAACAAACAACTCTACGTCAGTGAATTTTTTTATAAATTAAAATAGTAAGCACTTTTCTTACTATTTATGGTTAACAGAACCTTTTGTCTGATTTTATTGCAGTATCAGATGTTCTAAAGAGGATAAGATATTGGGGGAAATATCAAACTTAAGTTTTATTCATATTTTTCTTGCCTTGTGATTCAATTTGAATGCATTGTTAGACATTTCTGTTTTCTTGAGACTAAATGAAAAGTAGTTTAAAATGATATAGAAAGTCAATTGAAAAGTAGCTTTTGAATAAAACAGAAAAGTGAGAATGCCAACTTTCTTTCCTTCTCTATAACTTCATTAACATGGTTGTATAGACATTTGCATGTAAAATGTAGTTAACAAAAATCACGCAGAAGTAAATTCAGTCCTTTAGTGCCTACCTCCATGGTAAAATCAGACCATTTGGCATAGTTTGAAGTCTTCCAAGAAGCCTGGTTTCCACCTGGAAAATAAATTACTAAATTTGAATGTGTTACTTATACTATGGTGAGTTGTCTATCTGTTCCATTTTATTTTAGTGCATATACTAGAAGTTGTATTTAGAGTTTTCTAAAATTGTCATCTGTCAAGGTAGAGAATTATAATAATATAATTATACCCAGAAAAAGTGTTCTGACTTTAAATTATTTTGGTGCTGTTACAAATATGATGCATTTTTAAAAAATCAGAATGTTTGTCAAAAATTCGTATGTTTAATTGTCAAATTTTAATTTACATTAACTCTGTTAAGAGGAAAGTTTATTTTCTTTCCGCATGTTGATGCATAATGCTTCTACACCAGCTCCAATGTGACCCGTTACACTATTATAATCACTATCTAGCTGTACTTACTTTGCTTTATCTTTAAATGTAATGTCATCTCAAATTTTTTGAAAATTTGAGTTTAATAAATGCAGAAGAATAAATGCAGAAGATTGCATTATCAATTCTCACATCCCCTACTGTTTAAAAATACTAAGCAAGTTTGACTACTTTATTGGACTCATTTTGATTAATTATTCTATATTATATGACATGAAGTATCATGAAAACGGGGACACCGTCCAGCCAACTGTATCAGTTACTGCTGCAGGTGAGTGCGTTTGTGTATGGGGAGAAGGAGGAGAGAAAAAAGTGAGGGGCATGGTTCAGTAAAAACTTATTGCCACAGGGCCAGAGCAGGTAGGGTGCTGGCCTTACACTTGCTGACCCAGGTTCAATACCCTCCATCCCACATGGTCCCTCTGAATATGCCAAGAGTGTTCCCACAGCCAGGAGTAAGCCCTGAGCACCCCAGCTGTGGCCCAACACCGAAAACAAGCAACAACAAAAACTTATTACCACAGCCTGTGAAAAGAGGAAAACATCACGAGTTTCATTAAAATGTGCTTTTTTAGACTTTCTTCACATGAAAGGTTAGCGATACGATCTATCCCTTAAAAGATGTAGTATTTTTTTCTGAGTTAGATAACCAGAACAGGTATGGTTGTGAACCTCTTGTCCAGAAACTTTACAATTCACTACAGTGTAGCCACCTGTGTTAACTCCTACTCCACTTTCGTAATGATTAAGATTTTTATGCTTTCCACTTTTTAATTTTAAAGTACTATGAGGATCCAGTGAATATGTAATAGCTACTACATTCTGTGGGAATGACAAGAAAAAGTTTATTCATATTTAAAGGTGTTATATTTGAGCACTATGGTATTAGAATATTTTATCCTAGCATAAGGCAATTGTTTTGAAGATTTTATCTGAAAGATTCAAGAAATTTCTACAATGAACTGAGGAAAGATCCTTTACTTATGAAGACAAAAAGGTAGTATTTTAAGAAAATCAAGCTTCTAAGAAATGTACTTGGCCAATTGATTTAATAGTCTAACAAATGTTATAGTTTTTTAATTAAGTTCCTTCTTTGTACTAGATACCCCCATATATTCTTTCATTTAGCATAATAACCGCCTTTTGATGTCAGCATTCTTTCATTGATGAGAAAAAAGACCAAGTTGAAATCCCAAAACTGGTAATGGATGAGCCCCTCAGGCTGTGAAGATCCAAAGTTTATGCTCTGATCCCCTAAATCACTACTATTCTGTTGCCTGCAGTGTAGACGGTTGGTCGGGAAAATCTTTTCTCTTTTAAGATTCTGTTTTCCTTCACGAAATCCAAGAGTAAATAACGTAGTTCAAGAATTCGGTGGTGTACTTTAGGTCCATTTCAGTAGGCAGTCGACACAACTAGAACCAGGATGACTTTGGCACATGCGTAAAGTCTTGGGTGATCTACACACCCATCCTCAAATTTACCAAGTCGAAGCAGTTAGCTACATGGACAGTTTTGTGTGCATTGCTAAATGCAGACACAAAACTGCATTTGCAGAAAGAGGAAACCCAGTTAAACTAGGGTTGCAAATTTGGCCCTAATTTAGCGTAGCATTTGTGATACATATAGGTTAGAGTGACATTTATATAATGGTGTGAAATATGAGAAAGTTCCAATGCTAGACACAAAGACTTTTAAAAATTGCTTTTGCCTACTTTGGTTAGTTTAAGAAACAGGAGGAAGGATTTGGTTTTTTATGTGATGGGAAGCCTTTAAGGATGTTGGAACACTCTACAGTCCCCTGGGGCTCTGCCTGCTGTACAATTTTAAATGTCTTTTAGCTAAAAAATTGGCCAACAAGAGAAACATAGATGAAATTCTCCCTCCTTATTTGTGAAATAAGTAGCTGTAGGTGGCTGCCATAATCTAATTGTGATAGTCCCAATGGTCAGCATATGTGGTCAGAAAGGCAGAACCATTTCTCTAGACTACTGCTTGCATTTAACAGTAGTAACTTCCTCTTCGCTATAATTTGCTTTGGAAATTTTGTCCTTATGGTTGGTAGTAGACACAGGTTTCACTATAAGCAATAGCGTCAGAAATGAGACTAGATCAATACTCTGTTGCAGCAATCATGGTACCTGAAACTTTCCATTTTCCAGTGAAGACCACTGGAGGGCAGTGTTTTCCCCTTTGGGAACAGCACCTGGTTTTAGATGGAAAAGGCACCTTTGTGAAAGGTCTGAGTTACAGTGCGTTGCTCTTCGCATCCAACCTGTGAGCAGAATTTACCCTTCCTGTTTATTTTACCTGCAGGTTGTTTCAAATCACAGCGCCAAGAAAACTAGCCACACCTACAGTCTGATCCTAAAAAAAATATCATGTACAATATATACTACTAGAGTGTATGCGTTTTACATTAATTAACTGTCTGTGGTTTGTGCAGTTTATTTCACTAATGAAGTGTATTTCATAAGTAGCATGTGAAATAGGGTTATATGATCATGATGGGTAGTTTTTAAGTTGTACTTGATATTTCACGAAGTTTGTGTTAAATTATATATATTATAGAATATATGTATATATATATATATATATATATATATATATATATATACACACACATATACATAACACACATTTGTCATCAAATAACATTTCCTGGAAAGGACGAATAAAGATACTTCTTTTCTTAGATTTTTTACTATATTTTTATGGTATGACTTGTTGCCTAGGGAGAGTTTATGGGAAAACATTTAGAAATATTTTATTTAAAAACTCATCTGTTACAAACTATAAAATTATACTAATTTGTGTTCCCATTACCTTAAAAATGGAACTGGAAGCAGAGTTGTGCTCAGCAGAGAAATGCATGCCTTTGAAGACCTAGGCCCTGAGTCTGATCCCCACTACTGCAGAACAATGGTTTTAATTTTTAAAAAAGCTGATTATACAGTATCATTTAGAAGGGAGACCTAAGACAGAGACAGTTAATTGAACTCTTTACATTATAAGGCAATTTGTTTCATCTTAGAAATAAATTCTCACATAGTTTAGCTCTGTGAATGTCTATTTTCACAGAGTCAACATGTAATTTTCTTGATGATTTATTTTTCAATACAGTGCCTAGAAATTTACATGGGATTATGCTTAAGCAACACAAAGCAATTCAGAGTTACTAATCTCATGAGGAAAACCATACATTTACTGAAATCTCTATTGTAAATGTTTGCTCAAAGCATTTCCATATTTTTTGGTTTTGATTTTTTATTGTCTATCATTGATATGTGATACTAAAAGCAGTTTGAATTATATTGCTTCTGTGGTTTGTTTGTTGGGCCAAACCCAAAGGTGCTCAGGGTTTACTCCTGGCTCTGTGCTTAGGGGTCACTCCTGGTGGTGCTCAGCACTAGTATTGGGGATCAAACCTAGGTCCGCCATTTGCAAGGCAGACCTTATACCTTACCCACTATACTGGCCCCAGTAAACTTATTCGAATGACTGTATTCAACATCAGATATTAAATACCATTAATATTTATCTCTAATTCTTTATATTCTGATAATTTTTAATTTCCCTATATTATAAATAATGCTAAAAGGAGCATCTCTGTAGACAATATTTGAATACATCTATAATGACTTCTTCCAAATAAAAAATTCCCCAGGAAGTATTTCTGAGTCAAAATAAAAAATTGGTCTTGGGGATGGAGGGCCATGGTGAGTCATATTAGGCAAAGTTAGGAAATTCAGGGTCGCACCTTGAAGGGTGCCCTGGAGAGATTTGGTTACTGGTTAAACCTGCCTGCATTCCAATCCTTTGCGCGATCTCCTTACTCCCAACATAAAAGGTTTTATAAATAAGCCGTGTTCCCTAGGCCAAAATGAAATGTGTGGGTTTTCAGTTATTCGTGTCTTAACCATTAATGTCTCCAGATCTATTTGATGTTTGGGGATGTGGAGGAATGTTCTTTTTTCTCTTTTAACTTTGGTTTCTTGAAAAGTTTAATGTTTTTCTTTGGTTTATTTGCCATCCCTATTGTTTTGTTTTGGGCTTGCTTTTTCTTGTACATCCTTTTTCGTTCTGTTGAGATGTTCTTATTTTCTATTTTTAGTTCATTTATAAACATTTCTTCATTGGGCCACACCTGGGGATGCTCATGATCACTTCTGATGATGTTCTGGGGAATCCATGCAATGCTGGGGATCAAACCTAGGAGCTGCATGCACGGCAAGCACCTGTACTATTTATTTGACCCTAACCATTCTTTATACAATAATGAATATATTAGTTATATTATAACAAGTATTTTTACAAACTATATCATGTTTTCATTTTTAAGTGATCAATTTCTAAAGTGAATTTTTGTTGTTTTTGTTTTGGGTTCATACCTGGATGTACCAGGGCTACTCTAAATGCAGTGCTCTTGGGTTTCTCCAAGGATTATTTGATCAATCAAACGTTTAAACCTGGGGTTCCCAAAAGCAAAGCAGGTACTCTGACCCCTTGAGCCATCCTGCGACTCTTTAAACAGAGTTTTGCAGCTGGCGGGGGTGGGGGGGGAGGGGAGTTGATTTTTGAACCACACCCTGTGATACTTCAGGATTGCTCCTGGCTGTGTGCTCAAGGATCACCCGTGGCAGTGCTGGAGGGAACATGTGTAAGGTTGAGGATCAAGCCAGAATTGTCAGTGCTCATGGCTCGAGTCCTACCCACAGTAGTAGCTCTTTAACTATAAAATGATTTTATGAAAATTTCTACCCTTGCTTATAAATTTAGAAATAAATTTAGAATATATTCTCCACAAAGATTAGTTATATATTTTTTGCTTATATATTGGTTGAATTAATGTTTTCCTTTTTCTAATCGAATGCTTTAACCAATCTGCAATTCATTTTAATTTATTATGTGAGGTGGAGGTCTTTATTTCCAGTTGTTAAACAATCATCCCTGAATATTCAATGTATAATATATTTTTTCCAGTGGATTTTAAAAGACTTTTGAATTGAGCAAAAAAGCCTTTATAATTGCTAAATTTCTTTATTTTTTCTGTGTTTGGGGGATGTGTGTTGGACACTGTCCCTTGCAGTGCTCAGAGGCTACACAGCCTCTATGTGCAGGAAGCATCTTGACAGCACTGAGGGGCCATATATGGTACCAGGGATCAAACCCAGGCATCGATCTGGCCTCTGAGGCAAGCACTTGAGTCCACTGACCTGTCTCCCTGGCCCTGAAATTATTTCTGCTTAGCTGACTTTTCTAGTTTTCTACCTTAGTCCCAATATTTTTGTTTAATTTTGAGTCACACCCAGTGATATTCAAGGGTTACTCCTGGTTCTGCTTTCAGGGATTACTCCCAGTAGTCCTTGGGGGAACCTCTGGGATGCCAGAGATCGAACCTGGGTCGGCTGCATGCTAGGCATACACCCTACCCGCTGGGCTATGGCTCCGGCCCCTAAGGGGTCTCTTCCTTGTTGTGCTTGGGGGAAATTTGATCATGGAAATCAGTCCAGAACCTCCTAAATGCAAAACTAATGCTCCAGCCCTTTGAGTTATCTCCCCAACCATGTTACAATATTTAATTTTATTTACTTAGTTTGTTGTGGAGCTCACACCAGGCAGTTCTTGGTGGCTGCTCCCAGTCCAGTGCTGGGGAATTGCTTCAGGCAGTGCTTGGGGGCCATGGGGACCAGGGCTTGAACTGCGGCGTCCTCATGCAATACCTGAGGTCCAGCCACCGCCCTGCCCTGTCATCATATTTTACCTTGCAATCATACATCTGTCACAGCAAGTCCCTTCTCAGTTTTTTTTAAAGTTTTCTTTATCATTCTTACCCATTTTTCTTTGTATACTTCAGAATTGCCTTAAGTTAAAAAATTCACTTGATAACATATGCTTTGCCATGGATAAATGCCCAAGATACATTAAGTGTAGAGTTGTACAGCGGTATTATGATATTCCTCCAATCATCTTGAAAGTCAGAAAACCACAGAAGTATGTATGCATGCCCATGTGTATCTGTGTACGTACCATATAGACACACAGGTATTTTCTAGAAAGCACAAAATTATGTCAGTGGTGATTTTGGAGTAGGCATGAACAATGTTGGGAAGAACTTTTGATATTTAACAGAAAGTAGTTCTTTGAGGCCACTTAGTTTTAAAATTCACTTGAGAACCAGAGCGGTAGTACAGCAAGTAGAAAGTTTGCCTTGCACATGACTGACCTGGGTTAATCCCTGGCATCCCATGTGGTCCCCCGAACACTGACAGGAGTAATTCCTGAGTGCAAAGCAGGAGTAGCCCCTGACCATCACTGGGTGTGACCCAGAAAAGAGGAAAAAAATTGGGATATAGTTATAGTAATTTTTTATAATAATTATAGTAATAAAGGTGAGTTATAATAATGAAGGCAAGGTCTAACCCATGGCCCGCCATCCCAGTAGAGCCTCACAAGAAGCCAGAGGAACCCCCACACCATGAGGGCCACTATTTCAACATCCAGACTCCACAGCTCGTCAGAACTCCACCCAAGAGATAAGTCATTCTCAAGCCCTGCTCACCAGAGTCCCACCCTACAGCGAAGACTATTTCAAGCCCAGGCATGCCTGATCCAGAGACTCAGATACATGGGGCTGAGCTGCTACCAGCTCTCCCTGTGTTCATCTGATCATGAGGTGCTCAGGAGAGAAGGCGAGTTCTAGCCCTGGCCAGTCATCCCAGGAGAGCCTCACAAGAAGTCAGAGGAACCCCCACACTATGAGGGCCACCATTTTCAACATCCGGCTCCACAACTCCTCAGAGCTCCACCCAAGAGAAAATCCAATATCTCCCCATTTTGGTTTTTTTTTTTTTTTTTTGCTTTTGGGTCACACCCAGCAATGCTTAGGGGTTACTCCTGGCTCTGCACTCAGGAATGACTCCTGGCGGTGCGCAGGGGACCATATGGGACGCCGGGATCAAACCCAGGCCGGCAGAGGCCAGCCGCGTGCAAGGCAAATGCCCTACCCGCTGGGCTATCTCTCCGGCCCCCAATATCTCCCCATTTTGGTTTATCAGTACACGAGATGAGAGCCTACTACTAAGAGTATACCACCTGCATGGCAGAGCCTGGCAAGCTACCCATGTCATATTTGATATGCCAAAAACCAGTAACAATTATAGACCTCATTTCCATGACCTGAAGGAATGGTTTGAGGCTCTTTGTGTTCCTGGAGCGAGCAGATGCCCTTGGGCTACATGAGCAAGCGACAGGATGTATGGAGATGTATGGAGATGTTACTGGTGCCCGCTGGAGCAGATCGATGAACAACAGGAAGACAAGTGATGAAAGTGATTTTATAAATCCTTCATTGATTAGCATCTAGGTAGTTTCTAAAATCTTACAATAAATGTTCTAAAACATTTTTAATGTTTGACATATGGTTCCCTTAAGAAATGGATATAAAGGGACCCTGAAAGATAGTATGTTGGTAAGGTTTGCCTTGCGTGTGCTTGACCCCAGCATTGCACGTGGCCCTACGAGCACTGACAAGGCCAGGAGCCACCTCTGTGCCTAGCTGGAATGTCCCAAAACAAATAAACAGAAGAAACGGGAATACTGAAGCAATAAGATGCAGATCGTAGGGCTCGATACATACCATCAATTTTTCCTTTCAAAAGTTCATCATGATTTTGCTCTCAAATCTTTTCAATATTGAGACAATATGATTTTTAAATAAATTTAAGTCGTTTTTATTATACCACTGTGAGGAATACAATTACAAAGATGTTCATAATTGGGTCTCAGTCATACAGTGTTCCAGCACCCATCCCTCCTCCTGTGCCCCCTTCCCACCACCAATGTCCCCACATTTCCTCCCAATCTAAGTTATTTTTTAAGCTTTAATAATGAGCAGGCCTGCTAGATGCAAGTCAAGTGTCTTAATCCCTCTATAATCACTCTGGCCCATGTTTTAGAATCTTTTGTAATCTGATTAACGGGAAATATCTTTTGTTTTTTGTATATTTTTAAGTTTAATTACTACTGAGGCATATTGTGCTTTCTCTCTATACATATGGTCTGTTGTTAATTCTGTATTTGTGAATTAGCTGTTATAGTCCCAGTTTTATTGTGGAGTATAAATCCTATTGAGTTGTGATTTCCATATAGACTAAAGTATTGATATTTGATTTGTGATATGTATATTTATTTCAGTATTTCTTTTCACCTTGTTTGTTTCACTTTTTTGCCTTAACTTTTTTCTTTTTTTTAGGTTTTTTTTTTTTAGTTTTAGCATCACCCAGTGATGCTCAGTGGTTACTGCTGGCTCTGCATAGGAATTACTCCTGGCGATGCTTGGCAGACCATATGGGATTCCATGGATTGAACCTGGGTCAGGTGCATGCAAGGTAAACACCTTATTGCTGTACTATCTCCCCAGCCCATATAACCTTACAAATTTTAAAGTAATAGTTTATAAATTTTTGTGGTAGTTAAAGTTTTGTTGCCATTTTTAGCATTCTCTATAAGAAAATATTGGCCTGTCATTTATTTTAATTATTTTTATGCTTTAATAATTTGTAATTATATCTTTATTCAATCTAGGTTTTCTTTTTTAAGCTATAAGTTGAGTTTTAATAATATTTTCTCAAATGGCTAATATTTCCACACCATTTTTTACCAATCCATGGTATCACCACTAAATATAATGATTATATTATAATCTGATTCAAGATTTTATTCTGTTTCATTCATCTGTATTTTCATTATCTTTATTAGTGAGTCTAAGATTGCTATTCAGGTTTTGCTGGAATAGTGCTCAATAACAAGTTCTCCCTCACATTTGAAGGGGTATTTTTTTGCATTCCTACATTGGGGGATTTTACAACTTTACAACAGGTGCCAGTGTTCAGTGGGATACAAGTAGATTTTGTCGCAGACTGACTCTAGGTCAAGTTTATTATTGTCCCACATGGCTCTTTATTCAGGAGTGACGTAGCAACTGTTGCAGGGAACACAAATCTTCTCATGATGAAAGACAGAGATTCAAAGGGGCTGGAGAAAAACTTATCCACATCTCTTGTTTGCTTTTTTGCTTTGGGCTACACTCACTGGTACTCAGAGGCTATTTCTGGTTCTGTGCTGAAGGGTCATTCATGGTGATGCTCAGGAGATCGTGAGGTGCCAAGACCAAACTTGAGGGTCCTGCATGCCAAGAAAGTGTTGGCCTTGGAGCTGTGCACACTTCCTGAATTGTGTCTTACTGTATTATCTTCTCCCTCCCTATTGTATTTTAAATCACATGCCCAATCTCTAAAATGAATAACTAAGAAAATTATATTACCTTCACAAGAAAGACATGTCAAGGATTAGGAGAAAGTTAAGACATAGGGACAAATAATACTATCTACCACTGTTATGCAGCTTAGGGACTATCTACCACTGTAGGCTGTGAGGGACAATAATACTATCTACCACTGTAGGCTGATAGATAATGCTATCTACCACTGCAGGCTGCTTTAACTGTAGAGAGTTAACTGTAGATTGGACAATAATACTATCTAATGCTTTAGGCTGCTTAGGGACAATAATACTATCTACTACTATATACCACTGTAGACTGTTAGGGACAATAATACTATCTAATGCTTTAGGCTGCTTAGGGACAATAATACTATCTACCACAGTAGGCTGTTAGGGACAATAATACTATCTATCACCTTAGGCTGTTTAGTGACAATAATACTATCTAATACTTTAGGCTGCTTAGGGACAATAATACTACCTACCACAGTAGGCTGTTAGGGACAATAATACTTTCTACCACAGTAGGCTATTAGGGACAATAATACTATCTACCACAGTAGGCTGTTAGGGACAATAATACTATCTACCACAGTAGGCTGTTAGGGACAATAATACTACCTACCACAGTAGGCTGTTAGGGACAATAATACTATCTACCACTGTAGGCTGTTAGGGAAATAATACCACTGTAGGCTGTTAGGGACAATAATACTATCTAACGCTTTAGACTGCTTAGGGACAATAATACTAACTACCACTGTAGGCTGCTTTAACTGTAGAGAGTTAACTGTAGATTGGCTCCTATCTCAGCACTGTTTCTTTTATATGATTCTTATGACTGTTCTCTACCTTTTTTTGTAAAAAGAGGCTTTTTAATGTGTAATTTTTAAATTTTAGGTCCCCCAAAGGTGTTCAGTGGCTATTTCTGGCTCTGTTTTCAGGAGTGAGCCCTGGCTGTGCTGGGGGGACCACAGGTGGTGTCAAGTTTTCCAGGAGCACCTTACCTCCTGTTCTGTCTCTCGAGCCTAAAAGAGTTTTGTTTTGTTTTGTTTTCGGAGAAGGGAGGGTTTGGGTCACACCCAGCTGTGCTCGGAGCTTACTACAGTTCTGTGCTCAGGGATCACTCCTGGATGGGCTTTGGGGACCAGACATGGTGCCGGGGATGGTATGCAGGGCAAGTGCCATCCCTGTGCTACTGTCTCTCGGGGATCCCGAGAAAAGTACTTTTAGTTTCATTTTCTCAGTCTCTTTAACAATTGAGGAAAGTATCATCTCACTCATGCTTTTAGACTGAGGGGCAGGCTGTTTTGACTGCTAAAAAGGAGGATTACTCTTGGGGTCCATAATGATTGATATGTTTTCTGTTTATCAAAAAAGAAAGCCAAAACAGGGCTGGGGCAATAGCTCAAGTATAGAGCACAGGCCTAACGTGTAAAGGACCCAAGTTCAACCCTGGGACCCATGTCCCAGCACCACGAGAGACCCCATCCACACACGCTGCCAGCACCACTGGGTTTGTTTGGGTCCTAAAAAGCTCAAAAGAAAGTTGAAAGTACGGGACCAGAGCGATAGCACAGCAGGGAGGGCATTTGCTTTGCTGATAGGGTTCAATCCTCAGCATCCCTTATGGTCCCCTGAGCACCACAAGAGTAATTCCTGAGCAAAGAGCCAGGAGAACCCCTGAGCATAGATGGGTGTGGACCAAAATGCAAAAAAAAAAAAGTTAAAAGTAGAGGAGCTGGAGTGACAGGACAGTGGACAGCGGAGAACGGACAGCAGGCAGATGCTGCATTACATGCAGCCAACCTGGGGTCTATCCCCAGAATCTTATCTCATTCCCTGAGCCCTGCCGTGACTGATCCCTGAGCACAGAGCCAAAAGTCAGCCTTGAGAACTGCTGGGTGTGGCCAAAAAAAACAAGAGGAAGAGGAGGAAGAGGAAGAAGAGGAGGAGGAGGAGGAAGAGGAGGAGGGAAAAAGGAGAAGAAAGAAAGCAAAAACTATAATATTCAACTTTTTTTCAAATATGAAACTAACTGAGGAATCATCTTATCTTCCAACATGGTCCCTGCACAGATGGTTCCAAGCATCCCTGGTGTAACCTTGGAGGACCTCGAGCACTTGTGAGGAGGCCCAGGTAATCCCTGCAGCGCAGAGCCTGAGCAGCGCCACATTCTGGAGCCTCATGTTGACTGAATGGCCTGGTAGGAGAGAATCAATGTGGCGACCCTCCCGCCAGCCCCCCACAAAAGAAGGAAAATACAAGGCAAGCTCAAAAACAGTTTTGTATTGTACAAGAGTCACTTGTCATTTGTCACTTGTCTTCCCATTGTTCATTGATTTGCTCAAGTGGGCACCAGTAACATCTCCATATATCCTGTCACATGCTAGTGTAGCCCAAGGGCATCTGCTCACTCCAGGAACATGAAGTGCCTCAAACCATCCCATCAGGTCATGGGAATGAGGTCTACAATTGTTACTGGTCTTTGGCATATCAATACAACACGGGTAACTTGCCAGGCTCTGCCATGCAGTGGGATACTCTTGTAGCCACCTCTCATCTCGTGCATGTATTGATGAACCGGGCTTGTGATCAGCTCTTCTGCTGGGTGGAGCTCTGATGAACTGGGGAGTCTGGATGTGGAAATTGTACAAGAGTATCTAGGCAAAAAAAGGGCTAATGAAAAAGAATAAAACTAAGGTTTATCTACAAAGAACTGAGAGTCCATGATGGGGAAACACCCCATTTTTTAAACTTTATTAAAACACTATGATTTACAAAGTACAAATTTCTTCACAGTATAGTTGCTACAAACATTCATCGTTCAACACCTCTCCCACCACCAGTGTGCCCCCCACCGCCACCACAGACCCTCGCCTCCCACCCACACCCCATCCCCTGCCAGCTCCCTTTAACTGGCACACTCTAATAACTACACACTTGTTGTGTGCCCCACACTTAAATCCATTAAACGTGATGTGATATCTGGCACATCAATGCAGCAGTGGGAAGAAGTTGCATAATTTCTTTTCTCAGTTTCTTTGGATATTCACTCATGAGTCCTGGGTCATAACCAGTGGTGATTGGTTGGTGCTGAGCAGCTCAACCCATTTTTATGATTCTTAAGATGGCCAAGGGAAAGCATTTTCCTCTCTATCCTGTATTAACTAGACTCTTATTTGAAAATATTTCCTATTTGAAATTACCTTTTCTAAGGATGTGGAGGAACTAATGAAAAAGTTAAAAAAAAAACAGCTAAAGAAATCTAATTTTAAGTCCTTGAGAAAAACTAAAGCACTGTTATTTAATTTAAAAGGCTAAGGTGAGACTCAATTAATATTCAATTGTATTTTCAGAAAAAAAAAGATGCTGAGTTGGGTTCTCTCTTCTAATGTCTAAATGGCAAAACAAAAAAGGAGGGAGGGGAAGAGGTGGAAACGGTTTGTTTTCGATTTTGGAGATTGAATTCAGGGAGGACCTAGTTTTTGGATATTGAATTCAAGAAGGATCTACCCGGCAAGGCACAGGCCCCCACCTGTACCTACCATGTGCCCGCTCAGCAAAGCACAGGCCCCCACCTGTACCATGTGCCCTGCGCTGAAACCTGAAAACAATTCATTCATGAAAGAGACAGTTCTACTGGGATATAGTGGAGCACAAGCTTGCCATATTTTAGCCTCTGAATTATCGCAATGGAAAGAGAGATAGCCTGTTTTATAAAGAATAAGCTACTATCAGCCTGATTAAAACTGTCGCTTTGGTGACATAGATGCTAGAGATCGCTTTAAGGAAGTACACCATGAATAGGGAAAGTGAAAGCAAAGACAAACAAATGGGACTGCAATTAATTGAGATGCTCTGGGCCAGAGAGAGGACAGTGGGTAGGGTGATTGTCTGACATGTGGCCAACCTGGCTTCGTCCCTGACACCTCAAATGGTCCTCCAAGACCCAGCAGGAGTGATCCTGAGAATAGAGCCAGGATTAAGTACTGAAGCATTGCCAAGCATGGCGCCAAAATCAGCTTCTGAATCATTTCAAAGGAAATGATAACCAGGATACAAAGACCGCCCATATACTAGGAGAAATGATCTGCTCACCACTCATCTGATAAGGGTTTATATCCAAGACATATAAAGCATTGGTAAACATTTACAAGAAAAAACATACAACCGTATCAAAAAATGGGGGAGAAGTGATGAACAGAAATTTCCTCAAAGAAAAAAATACAAATGGCCAAAAAAGCATATGAAAAAATGCTCTATATCACTAATCAGCAGTGAGATACAAATCAAAACAACAATGAGATATCATCTCACACCACGGAGGCTGGCATTCATCAAAAATAACAGCAACAACCAGTGTTAGCATAGATCCAGGGAAAACAGTGACCCCCCCATTTTCTGCTGGTGGGAATGTCCACAGATCCAGCCCTTTTTTTTGGAAGACAATGTAGTCATTTATCAAAAATGTAGAAATTGAGCTTCCATACAATCCAGCACGTCTACGCCTTGGAATGTACCCCAATGGCACAAAAAGTCCAATGCAGAAAAGATGTCTACACTCCTAAATTCATTGTAGCACTTCATAATAGTCAAAATCTGGAAACAACTCAAGAACAGACAATTGGATAGAAAAGCTATGGTACATACACACAATGGAATGCTTCTTGGCCAAGAAGCAAAGATGAAGTCATGCAGTTTGCTGATACATGGACTGATCTGGAGAGTATCATGGTGAACCATAATCGGGAATAACTGAAGCAACAGAAACGAAGAGCAGGAGATGGTCTTTAGTAAGGAAGCTTGCTACAGGGGGTGGAGTTAAGGCCACGGAATGAACCACTGTGACAGCGGTAGAGGAAAGTGGTCACTCTGGACCAGGACTGGGTGCTGAAGGGAGGCACAATACCTTATCAGTGACAGTCTCGTAAACCACAGTGTCTAAAGAGGTTGGGGCGGGCAGAGCAATACTCCAGTGGGTAGGGTGTTTGCCTTGCATGCAGTCGGCTGGTGCTGGCCTGGGTTCAATCCCCAGCATCCCATATGGTCCCCCGAGAACTTCCAGGAGTAATTCCTGAATGCAGAGGCAGGAGAGACCCCTGAACATTGCCGGGTGTGACCCCAAAAAAGCAATAAATTAATTAATAAATAAATAGATAGATAAATAAACAAAAAATAAAGAGGTTGGGGAAGAGCATAAAGGAAAAAGAACAAAAAATACCTGCTATAGGACAGAGGGGCAAGAGGGAAACTGGGCCATTGATGGAAGAAAGTGGACATTGGCAAAGGGATTAGTGTTGAAATATTGTGCGCTTGAAACTCAGTCATGAATAACTTTGCAATTCATGATGATTTAGTTAAAAAATTATTAAAAATGATTTGGAGACAACCGCTGGACTAGAGCCGTTACCGACTGGATCCCACGGGATGTCAAAAGATCACATGGCTGCCCACCTACAAGATGGTCAGACTTCCTTGTAAAGACCCTGAAGGAATGGTTTGAGGCTCTTCATATTCCTGAATCAACCAGATGCCATTGGGCTACATTGGCACGTGATAGGGTCCAATGGAAATGTTACTGGCGCCCGCTCAAGCAAATCGATGAATAACCGGATTCAAGTGATCAAGTGATCAAGTAGTTAAAAAAATTTTTTAAAAAAAATCAATTTGAGGGGCCGGAGCAATAACCCAGTGAGTAGGGCATTTGCCTTGCACGCGCCGGCCTGTGCTGGCTTGGGTTCGATCTCCGGCATCCCATATGGTCCCCCGAGCACCGCCAGGAGTGGTTCCTGAGTGCAGAGCCAGGAGTAACCCCTGAGTGTCGCCGGGTATGACCCAAAAAAAAGCAAAAATACAGTGAACACCTTTGTAGTTGTATGTCTCACGGTGGTATAATAAAAAAAATCAATTTGAAAGCAATCTGTTATTTCAAGCTGGATAGATGGTACAGTGAGTGGAAAAGTGCTTGTCTTCTATGGTAGATTTGGGTTTTCCCTGGCACTACATATGATACATGATCCACTGAGCACAGCTGGGAATGATCCCCGAGCATAGAGCCAGGAGTAAGTCCTGAGCTCTGTGGAATGTGCCCCCCAAAAAGAAACCCAAAAAATAAAAAAGGACCCCAGATTGTCATTTGAAGATCAATGACAAATCAGGCCAACCATTCAAGGACTGTAAACCTATGAATTTATCTCAAGAGCAGCATATAACACAAAAATACTATGCATTAATTAAATTAACATTGCCTAATTGACCCTTATATATTCTTTTTTTTATGAAGTGCTCTGGCCACACCCACAGTGCTCAGGGGAACTTTTAGAGGAGAATCCCCATTTTTAAGATGTGATCTCAAGTGCTAGCCTTGCTTTCCCAGTGACAGAATTGGCAATGTATGCATGTACCTAAACAGTTGGGGATTGTGTAGGAAGTCAGTTTCCATTTCAAAATTCAGTTTAGTGTATTTAAAACTAAATCTTGAAGTTTTTGTTTCCTATCATTTTGTGCTTTATTGAGACACTAATTCCTTTATGTAAACCAGGGGATACACCATAGGACTCCACTGTCAGAACTTAAGACTGTTTCTGCTCCTGTAGGATCGGGGCAACACAGCAAACAATTCTGGGGACACCTCCACATTTGGGAGACATGGACCAGCACCAGACTCAGACTCTATGTGCCGAGCATGGATGGGATTTAGTCTTCTGAGATGTCTCCCAGACCCACCCTCCCACCCTTGCTATAATCTTTTTTTTCTCATTTTGCAGAGTGGGGTATCAAAACTAAGACCTCCTACATCTAGGGCAAACGCTCACTGCTGAGCTGCCTCCCTGGCCTCTGACCATAATCATCAGGGGCGGTCC
This sequence comes from Cryptotis parvus, assembly GCA_021461705.1. NCBI lineage: Eukaryota > Metazoa > Chordata > Mammalia > Eulipotyphla > Soricidae > Cryptotis > Cryptotis parvus. Next base: position 126,856 of record JAJIBD010025089.1, read on the forward strand.
TGCTGTTCTGACTTGTAACTTACTGTCCCAGCCAGCACAGTACCTGAGGCTTGGTACAACAGCCTGAATCCTACACACATAAAGGGGAGTTAAGGTTGAGTTTTTATTTTTTTTTAATTTTTTTATTTTATTTATTTTTTTATTTTTACAGTTACAAAGATATACAATTAAAAAGTTCATATTTGGGTTTTGGTCATACAGTGTTCCAGCACCCATCCTTCCACCAGTGCCCATCTCCCAACACCAATGTCCCCGGTTCCCTCCCCCTTCCCCAAGGTTGAGTTTTTAAATTCTATAATGTGAACTGGTGAATAAATATAAAAATATAATAATAATTTAATTCAGTTAAACAATAAAAAGTTGTAGGGACCGGAGAGATAATACAATGGTTAATTAAGACTCTTGTCTTGAATGAGGCAGAATTCCATATGGTTCCCAAGCACCACCAAGTGTGATCCCTGAGCACAGAATCATGAGTAAGCCATGAACACACCTGAGTGTGGCCCATTCCCACCTTCCAAAAGAAAAAGAAAAAATTATCGATTAGGTGGAGTGATAATGCAGTATACTGGTATCAAAGCTGTTCCTTTGGGGCCGGAGCGATAGCACAGCAGGTAGGGCATTCACCTTGCACGCGGCCACCCCATGTTGGCCCGGGTTTGATCCCCAGTATCCCATATGGTCCCCGAGCTCTGCCAGGAGTAATTCCTGAGTGCAGAGCCAGGAGTAACCCCTGAGCATTGCCGGGTGTGACCCCCCAAAAAAAATGTTCCCTTTCCTTGATTCTTTAAGTGTTTTCATAACTTTGCTGTTTGTTGAATTTTACTTTTCAGTGCCAAGTTTGGAACAGAGGGCCTCATACTAGTAAGGCATGTATATCTCTGGTCATCTTTACTGTCTATTTAAAGCTACAGTTAAAAGGTGTTTAGCTGCTGTTTCAGTTTATTGTGATTAGAAATTTAACACTGCTCATCAAAATTTAATGCATATGCATTTATTCAAAAATTCTAATTACTTGAACCAATTCTATAGATCACTTGATCACTTGACATCCTGTTATTTGTCGATTTGTTTGAGTGGGCACCAGTAATGTTTCCATTTGTCCCTGTCACGTGCCAGTGTAGCCCAATGGTATCTGCTTGCTCCAGGAATACGAAGAGCTTCAAACCGTTTGTTCAGGGTCTTGACAAAGAAGTCTGACCATCTTATAGGTGGGCAGCCACATGATCTTTTGACATCCCGTGGGATCCAGTCGGTGATGGCTCTAGTCCAGCTATGGACTCCAATCGCATTCCATGTCCAGTTCATCTGATTTTTGACACCTTGGAAAATGAGACAGTGTCCCTGACTCTTTTTTTATTATTATTATTTTTGCTTTTTGGGTCACACCCGGCGATGCTCAGGGGTTTCTCCTGGCTCTGCACTCAGGAATTACTCCTGGCGGTGCTCGGGGGACCATATGGGATGCCGGAGATCGAACCCTGGCCGGCATGGGCCAGCCGCGTGCAAGGCAAATGCCCTACCTGCTGGGCTATCGCCCGGCCAGTGTCCCTGACTCTTGATCATCAACGGAGGTCAGAATTCCAGATTCCTTCTCTCACTTGACTGAGGCATGATATTCCAAGCATAGCTCTTTCGATTCCTCTTTGGGAAACCCGAATAGCATTCTCATTCTGCTTTCGTAGGGCCAGGTATCTGAGGCATATGTTAATGCTGGGAGAACAGTGGAGTCAAAGAGATGTGCCCAGAGCCGGAGGTTCTTTGTTCTTTTAACTATTTCTTCTACACTCTTGAAGGCATTCCATGCTTCCCTCTTCCTCCTGCGCAGCTCAGGTTTTAGGTCGTTCATCATGTTGACTTCTCGACCTAGATACACATAGCTGCTGCATTCAGAGATGGTTGTTCCATTGAGAGTGAATGGAGCATCTGGAACTAGTTCATTTTTCATGGACACATTTTGTTGAGATTCAGCTGTAGACCTATCTTTCCATATTCTCTGTCAGCCAGCATTTGTGCCACTAAGCTAATTTTTGGTGTTATTAGAACAATGTCATCAGCGAAGCAGAGGTGATGCATTTGCCGACCGTCTATCTTCACTCCCATTCCTCCCCATTCTAATTGTCGAGGGTGGCGCTGAAGAGTTGTGGTGAAATGGTATCACCCTGCTGAACCCCTCTTTTGACATCAATGATCACTTCCTTGTAGAATGATGAGATCCTGGTGGTGAATCCATAATACAGCTCACGAAGGATCTTGATGTATTGGGTTTGGTTTAAACGCCCTATTTGGCTAGGGCTTTGATGACCACCTCAGTCTCCACAGAATCAAAGACTTTCTTTAAATCAATGAATATGAGACAGAGCGGCATCTTGAACTCCCTACAAACCTCAATGTGCTTGGTTATCGTGCCGATATGGTCGATTGTGCTGAATGCTTTTTGGAAGCCAGCTTGCTCGCATGGTTGTCCTTCATGTAATGTTCTGCCAATCCTGTTTAGGATGACTCGAGTGAACAGCTTGTAGACAATGGACAACAGGCAGATGGGGCGATAGTTGCCAATGTTGTGAATGTCTCCCTTCTTGAACAGTAGAAGTGTCCTGCTGGTTTTCCATTGGGAGGGCACCTTGCATTCAGACAGGTAGTGTGTGAAGAGCCGAGCCATTGTATTGATGAGTACTGACGGCAGATTCTTCAGGTGTTGTCTGGGCCTGGGCTGTTCACTTCTTTACTGACAAAATGGCATGTTGGATTTCAGAAGGGAGAATGTTGGGAATGACATATCCATCCTGTGGAATTTGGTATGTAGGCAGGTGGATGTGGCTATCAAAGAGATTTGAGTAGAAGTCATGGATAATCTCCATTACCTTTCTGGAAGATGTGATAGATCCATCAGGGTGTTGGAGGACAGTCATCTTGGTCTTATAGTTGGCGAAGGACAGGCAGGCGTTGCAAATGCTTTTCCTGGCTTCCGCTGCTTCAGCCAGTATTGCTGCTCTTCTCTCTTGAGGTCTTCCTTTATCGCTTCTCTGCACTGCTTTGCACGCTTGGACGTTAGCATATGGTTGCCTGAGGCTTGCGCCTTGCCACATTGGCTAATGAGCTCAAGTTTTTGAAGACAAGCGTCCTTTTGTGGTTTTCTCTTTTCTCAGTGCTTTTCGCACAATCATGGAGATCCTGAACCAGTCAGTTGTATTCTTCGTCGATGTCGTCAATGATGGCATCTTCCCATGTTATGGCAATGGTGCCAAAGAGCTCCCAGTTGGTGGTCATTCTGGGAGTTCTCTTCTTAAACATTGTAGCCTTTTCTCCCCATTATGTGAAGTAGAATTTTGCACAAAGGAGACGGTGATCCGATCCTGTTTGGAATTTTGGGACAACAGTGACATTGGTCAGGCAGAACCATCAATTGACTATGATTTGGTCAATTTCATTGTGGAACTGTCCACTAGGAGATTCCCATGTCCAACGTTTTGATTCAGCCTTCTGGAACTGTGAGTTTCCATGAATGGTCTTGGTGGACATGATGAACTCAGATAGTCTCTCACCCTGTTTGTTCCATTCTAGGCCATGGGTTCCGATGTGGATTTCTTTGGTCAATTTTCTCAGTCCTATCTTAGCATTAAAATCAGTTTCATGTAGAATTTCTAAATTTCTTCTTCCTGTATGTGGATGTTGGTGCATAGACAATGAAGATAGAAACTGCTGGCAGTGAGCCACGTCTATTTAAGTGTAATCATCTGGTACGGTTTGTTAAGCACTCAAATGAATCAATGCTCATGGCCAGGTTTGTGTTGACAAGGACACCGACACCACCGATGCCTCTTTCATCATAGTTCTTCTCCGGTGTTAAAAACATGATGTGATTAACACCTTCTCATCTCGGTGAGACCAATGATGTCACACTTGATCTTTCGTGCCTGCACCATCAAGTCCTCAATATGTGCTTCCGATGCCAGCATACGTGCATTGAAAGTACAGACAGTCAGTTTTAGTCCTTCATTTTGGCAACCTAGTTTGACTCTGAGATTTTATTAGCCACTCCTTGTTCGTCCTTCTAGCACTGTGTATTTAGGGCTCTTTCAGGGCCAGAGAGATGAAATCCATTGTTTTTACTGGTTTTGGCATATCGAATACACAATGGACAGCTTGACAGGCTCTGCCGTGCAGGCAGGACACTCTCAGTAGCTTGCCAGGCTCTCTGAGAGGGGCAGGTAGAGTACTCTTGGTAATTTACAGACTCAGTGGGGAGAGCTGCTAGCAGTTCTGTACGGTGTATCTGTGTCTCTGGTTCAAGCATACCTGGGCTTGAAATAGGTTTTTCTGTAGGGTGGGTCTCTGACAAACTGGGCTTGAGATTGGCTTTCTCTCTTGGGTGGCTTTCTCTCTCTAACAAGCTGTAGAGTCTGTATGATGAAAAATGCTACCAGCATGGTGCGGGGGTTCCTCTGAATTCTTTGAGGCTCTGTTGGGATAGTGGGCTTGGGCCCTAAGTTGCTTTCCGTCCCGGACCCATCACGGTGAGTGGAGCACAGGGGGTGCAAAGGGGAGAGCTGGTAGAACAGGGCAGGAAGCACATTCTATATTCTATAGAATATCTATATTCTGTAGATATTTATAATAATATGCATATTACATCATTGTTTTTAGTAGAAAATATTTGAAAGAACCTGAAATTCATCATTGGTAAATATGTAAATAATCTGAAGTGTACTGCACTTTGGAACACTACACACCAGTTTTAAAAAGAAGGTGGAAGGTCATTTTAACAATAAGCACACATTTATGTTTTAAGTAGGTAAATCTTTTTAAAAAAATAATACATTTTACATAGAAAAACTTTGCTCTGGTAAACAGCTGTTAAAGTATAACGCAAAATATTTATAATTATTCTCTGCATCTTTGTCTTTACTGTCAGTTCTCTCTTCACACATCCCACCCATTAAAAAGTCACAAAAATGCAAACAAAGGAAGATCTCCCTCTCAAAAAGAAAGGACAAAACAGAAAAGAGAAGCTAAGCTATACCTAGAAAATGCCTGATTTAAATTATGTCCCTGTCTTTGTAGCAAAATACCAATTTTTTATTTAATTCTTTTTCTTCAGTACATTCCTTTAATTTTACATTTCTTTAACATCACTAGATATTAATGTTTATTAATGTATGTTCTGTTGGTGATAATTTTATTTTCTGTTCGCCTAGCTTATATATTGGCATGATCTATTACTAAAACTAAGTCTTCTTCATGACTTTGCAATTGAGATATAAAAACTGAACTGGGCTATATTGAACAGTAAGTGGGGCACTTGTCTTGCATGTGGCAGACCTAGGTTTGATCCCTGGTACCCTATTTGTTGCCCCCAGCCCTGTCAGGAGTGATCCCTGAGCACAGGGCCAGGGTAAGCCCTGAGCACTGCTGAGTCTAGCACTGACACAAAACAAATAAGCAACACCGCAAGTAAAATAAAAAATGAACTACAGAAGGCATTAGTTTTCTCTTGTAATTTACGTTTTTGGCCCCTGAAAAAGTTTTTAATTGCATAAAAAGTCTGGGGTAGAAAGAAAAGTCTGGGCCAGAGTGATAGCCCAGCGGGTAGGGCATTTGGCTTGCACGCGCCGGCCCATGCCAGCCAGGGTTCGATCCCGGCATCCCATATGGTCCCCCGAGCACTGCCAGGAGTAATTTCTGAGTGCAGAGCCAGGAGAAACCCCTGAGCATTGCCGGGTGTGACCCAAAAAAGCAAAAATAAATAAATAAATAAAATAAAAATAAAAACTTTTTCAGGGGCCGGAGCGATAGTCCCACAGGTAGGTGTTTGTCTTGCATGTGGAGGACCCAGGTTCAATCCCCAGTATCCCATATGGACCCCTGAGCACCACCAAGAGTAATTCCTGAGTGCAGAGCCAGGAATAACCCCTGAGCATTGCCAGGTGTGACTCAAAAAGTACAAAAAAAAAATTTGTTTTTCATTTTAGACTCTGCAATTTACTATACTATCAATGATGAGGTCTCATGCATACAATGTTCTAACACCCCAGCTTCTGCCAGAATGGCTCCTCAATACCCACCTCACTCAAGAAATTTTTACAGAGCATTGGAGCATGGATAGCACAGCAAGTTTGCCTTGCATGCGGCCGACTGAGGTTCCATCCCCAACATCCCATATAGTCTCCCGAGCATAGTCAGGAGCAATTCCTGAGTGCAGAGCCAAGAGTAACACCTGAGCATTGGCATTTTGCCAGAAGCCAAAAAAAAAAAATTCCTGAGCACAGAGCCAGGAGGCACCCCTGAGGATTACTGGGTATGACCAAAAATCAAAAAAAGAAGTTTTGGGGCCAGAGCGATAGCCCAGCAGGTAGGCATTTGGCTTGCACGCCAACCGGCCGGCCTGGTTTCGATCCCGGCATCCCATATGGTCCCCTGAGCACCGCCAGGAGTAATTCCTGAGTGCAGAGCCAGGAGGAACCCCTGAGCATTGCCTGGTGTGACCCAAAAGCAAAAAAAAAAAAAAAAGAAGAAGAAGTTTTTACATGACTCCATAAATGTGTAGGTATATAAAATAGATATAGAAACCAAATATTTAGGAGACCACAGCCATAGCCCAGCAGGTAGGACCTGAGTTCAATCCCCCGCATCCCATATGGCTCCCCAAAAGCCTCCAGGAATAATTTCTCTGAGTGCAAAGCCAGGAGTAACCCCTGAGCATCACCAGCTGTGACCCAAAAGAAGAACTAAAAAAGGAAAAAGAAACCAAATGTTTAGGGCTGAAGAGAGCACAAGGGCAGGAGTGTGTGCTCTGCATGCAAGAGGCCCAAACTTGGCTCCTGGTACCACATGGTACCCCCAAAGCAGCCTGCAATGAGCCATGTGCACCACTAGGTACCCCCCCCACATCAAAGATTTACTGATAGTAATACTTTTAAGAGAGACTCACAGACATGGGGCAGAGCTGCTACTGGCTCTCCCTGTGCCCAGCCGCTCACGAGACACCTGGGAGGGGTGGCGGGTTCTAGCCCTGGCCCACCACCCCAGCAGAGCCTCGCAACAAGCCAGACGACCCTCCACTCCATGAGGGCCTCAATTTTCCACATCCGGACTTCCCCGTCGTGTGAACTCCACCCAGCAGACCAGCCTATTACAGCCCGGCTCGCACGGCAGCAAGTGGCCACACAGTTCATAAATAAATTCTGGATTTAGAGATGACTACAACAGTATGCTACCTGCACGGCAGAGCCTGGCAAGCTACCTGTGTCGTATTTGATATGCCAAATACTAGTACCAATTATAGACCTCATTCCCATGACCTGATGGAATGGTTTGAGGCTCTTTATGTTCCTGGAGCAAGCAGGTGCCTTTGGGCTCTACTTGCATGAGACAGGACATATGGAGATGTTACTGGTGCCCGCTTGAGCCAATCGATGATGAACGGGAAGACAGTGAATTTACGCTTTTGAAGAGAAGACTTACCTGCTGTACTATGTCTCTCCGGCCCTAGCTCTTACAATTTCTTTTTCACCTTTACATATATTTGTATACAATCTGACAATGCTTAGTTATAAATTTATTTCCTATTTCCAAATTATCATATGACAATTTATATAATGAATAAAGAATTTAAGTGCCGACTATAAAGAGAAATCACCTTCCAAAGTGAGCATATTTTTTAAATGTTGCAAATGCTTAAATTTCATTGCTTTATGTAAAATCATTTAGATTTCAGTTGCAAGTTGAATCCTCAAGTTTTGATCTGAAGCCTAAGTTAGCCTGAAAAATGTTCTTCCTTAGAAAAAGGAACCTTATAGGGGTTGGGGTCTATTAATGGAGCTCCCTGTAAGAACCTGCTTTGCATGTGAGTGTGTGTGTGTGTGTGTGTGTGTGTGTGTGTGTGTGTGTGTAAGGAAGAAAAAAAAAAGGTTTTATTTTGGCAGGAGGTTGGATTTTGGTTCCTACCTTGCTGTGCTCAGGGTCCATTCCTGCCTTGTGCTTAGCGGTAAGGCCCAACGGTAGGGGACCATATGCAGGGCCAGAAATTGAACTCGTTTCCACAACCAGAGCTTGCCCCTTTCCAACTAAAGAACAATTTTTTTTTATGACTAAGCCCCAACTTTGTACCATTAAGTGCAATTTGAGCTCGGTTCTTTTTGTTGGTGATTGTGGGGCCACACCGTCAGTTCTCAGGGCTTACACTTACTCAGTTCTCCTGGCTCAACACTCAGGGATGACTCCTGGCAGAGACCAGAAGACCCATACAGGGTGCCAGGATAGAACCCAGATCGGCTGCGGAAAAGGACAACAGCTCCTTGCTCAACTTTCCTCCAGCCCCTTGAGGTGACTCTAACTTCAGGCTATGCGAAGGACATTTTCGGCCTCTCTAGGGGCACTTGACTTTCATGATACCCAATCTGCCAGTAGAAGAACTACAAATGAAAGAAATATTTTATAAAACTTTACTGTTATTTTCTAAATGAAAATACATTATGCTAATAAGATGAAACAAAATCTAATGATAGTTATCCCCTTCTGCTCTAATAATTCAAATTCAGAAGCAGTCACCCATCTTCTTAAGATAGGAAGATTTTTTAAAACTAAGCAAATAGAAAATGCAGCTCTTTTATTCAGTTTTCTGTTGAAACATTCCAACAAAGAAAGGAGCACATGAAAACCTGACACTGGGAAAAATATAGCAAGAAGTTTTGTGATTTTAAAATGTTATTTTTTTCATCATACTATTTTCTTCATTCTTTAAATTAACAACCCCTTCCCTTCTGAATGAATTGTGTTTTTTTAAAAGTCAGTGAAAAATGAAGGCATTGTTGCAGCCAAGTGATAAAATATATGTTATAATGAGTCAAATTGTGGAAATTTACTCCAAGCTCTTAAAAATAATTTATAGCATTTGCCTCTTTACATGTTTTGATTTCTCACAATCTTTCTTAGCTTTTTTTTTAGGCCACATCCAGTGGTGCTCAGGGCTTACTTCTGGCTCTGTACTCAGGGATCACTTCTGGTGGGGCGTAGAGGACCATCTGGAGTGTTGGAGATGAAGCTTTAATCAGCCACATGCAAGGCAAGTGCCTTCCTAGCTGTACTCACTCTCCGGCCACCTCACAATCCCTTAATTCAGTGGTACCATTACTACTGAGAATAACAGAGTGAACGATGCTACAACTTTCATTTAAATATAATTCAAATTTTAAATAGTTGATAGTAACACATGACAGATGAACCTGAAGTGAATTTTCTTAATGAGTTATTTAGTAATTCTAGATATTCTTCGTAGTTTTTCTATTATATATTGATTTACAACTGTTACTTGTCTTAGTATGTGGAATAAAGGGATATCAAAGGGGGTAAAGGTCGATTGGTCTGTATTAACCAAATGTAGCTTCTAAGAGAAGTGGAATTCCACACATCTCAATACATGAATGGTTGATATCATTTTCTTTCTCATTTCTCTCCTTTCCTGCCGTTTCTCCCCTCTCCTCCTCTCTTCTTCTCTCCATATCTTTCCTCCAGGTGTGGGCCCAAACTATCTCCTCCCAATGACATAAACAAACAAACCCAGAACTCGATAAGTGGAAGACATGTATTCTACCACTGGGCAGCAACCATGACCCTACTTTGACTTTTTTTCTCATTAGAAACTGCACTGTTCTCCCAGAAAACATTGCTCTACATGGAACAATCAAATTACTTAATTAATTAGTTTGAAGCAATTGGTTTGTTTGCTTTAAGATAAAAAACTTCTTTGATCTATTTCTACAAATTGAATTTTGATAACTTGAATATCATGGGATAAGAACATTTTCCTTCTGTTTTTCATTTTATACACAGTTTGATAACTGACTTATACTTTTAGTTCTATATTTTCATATAAATTTACAGAAACCACATTGAAAGGAAGTTGGTGTTGTGAGCAGGAATGGAAAATTTCAATTTCTGTACTAGAAATATAATCAGCTTTCACTGAACTACCACTCATCAGAGCTGAGGACAAGTTAAATGCCTCCCACTTATAAAACCCACTATCTCTGATGACTTTAATAAGATAAATTTTAAATAACATAATAAGAGGATTATATTAACCTGTATCTGTATGAAAGACTAAATGAAACAACAAAGCTAATTTTATCTATTTTTTGGTCATCTCACAGGACTTAGAACTTTGATAAGTCTGTCTGCAGCACTAGAATTTCCATAAATCTGTTTCTAATGCTTTTTTGTCCTTGCTGAAGATGAAATGTGATTTATATCTTTTTTCGTGCTGAAGATACTTCCATAGTACTTCAAAGTACAAATAATATTGATGCTCTTATCCAGCACGACTTTAAAGATTCACCTACCTGTAGTTAAACAGCAAACATACATTGCTTTTATTCAATAACTCCATGATAAAATGATAATGAGTAAGACTCAAATTCCATCCATTTCTTGCTAACTAAACAATCAAACAACTTTCCCTCCACATTCTTGCTAAAAATGGACTTTTAATTAAAGTAGTGACTCCATGGATTTCCTTTGAGATGAGAAGGCCTATCAGGACATTGTTTATTCTACCAACACTTTGTGTCATGACCTACTGGTGGTTCTGTTCTGTTCTTGGCCTGTCTCTGCCTTTGGGCTGCGATTTTGTTCAACTCTTGGCTATTACAGCCTTTCGTGCTGGGATTTTGTGCATCCCAGCCTGTTGCTGCCTTTTTGCTCTGATTTTGTACAACTCTGAGGACTGGGGGTTTCCTGGGCAGTCAGTTCTTCAGGGTTGCCCCTCCAAGTTATTTAAGGTAGGCCTATATTTCTCTAAAAGAGCTGAATTAGTCAAGTTCGAAAAAAACAGCCACTCGCGTCAGCAGCTTGACTTAAACTGACAAAAGCAAGGAAATTCTGAATCCATAATTCACCTTCCACCCCTTGACCTCACAGACCGCCATATTAGCGTTCGCACCAAAATACCAGCTTGTGTTTACAGTCTCAGTCCTCCTGATGGCGGACGGGCGGCGCTGTACACGAGCACCCGCTCTGTGTGCACTGAATAGGATCACGATCCGGAGAGCTGAAAATGTAAACACAAGCTGGTATTATGGTGTGACTGGCGGTTTGTGGCTCTTTGTTTGAATACTTTAAAAATGGGCACCCTGGCAAGGACAGAGGAGACAGAAAGCAGAACTGCTCTTCCCTGGGTTCTCTCGTCCCGGTTCTCCTCAGGTAGGCCCCAAATAGCTCACCCACGTGAGGGGTCTCCCACAACGCTCTGTTTTGTCCTAGTTGGCTACACTTCAACGCAACAGTTTGGTTTTCAAAGGCAGGCCATTAAATACTTGGCTTTTGATCGCTTTTTTGAATTATGTTCTGGGTATTTGCAAGCACTTTACTTCTCTAGTCATTATCTGTGTCAAAAGCTTCCGCCTAACAAATGTATGGCAGTGTTTGATTTGTTAGACAAGAAGCTGCCTTGTGTCAATATTTGCAAATTAGCAATGATTTGATTGGCCTCAAGGTAACACCACTAGACAATACCTCTACCACTCTCCTTGCTTGCACTTTTGCTCCTTGATTTAAAAGTGCACAAGTTGACCTTGGGAAGCATGTCAAGGGTCAAAAGAACAGAAGATGGAAGCCTTTAATATAGCCTCATATCTACTTGATAGGTCTTTCTCTGCAGTCTTTTGTTATTTATGTATCTTAAACACTAAATAAGTTCCATCATTGGCTTTCCACTGTGAGCTTTGATTCTGAAGTACATTAGCTTGAAGGTTAAAGAAATGGTCCTGTCATTTTAGGGAGCAAACTGAAGAAGAAAGGTTCGTAGATAAAACCAAACACTACCTGAAAAATTCCAACATAGCCCTTGATATACATGGCTTTATGGTAAAATACACTAGTTTTAAAAAGATAACTGTTCTGGGGCCAGAGTGATAGCACAGTGGGTAGGGCATTTGCCTTGTATGCAACCGACCTGGGTTCAATCCCGGCATCCCATATGGTCCTCCAAGCACATCCAGGAGTAATTCCTGAGCAAAGAGCCAGGAGCAACCACCGAGCATTGCTGGGTGTGACCCAAAAAGCAAAAAAAAAAAAAAAAAAAAAAAAGATAATTGTTCCCTTTAATTAGTTATACCAAGGGGCCGGAGGGATAGCCCAGCAGTAGGGCATTTGCCTTGTATGCAGCCGGCCTGTGCCGCCCGGTTCGATCCCCAGCATCCCATATGGTTCCCCAAGCACCGCCAGGAGAAATTCCTGAGCAAAGAGCCAGGTGTAACCCCTGAGCATCGCGGGTATGACCCAAAAAGCAAAAAAAAAAAAAAAAAAAAAAAACAATTAGTTATACCAAAAAACCAACAACAAAAGGAACAGTGCGTAGTTGGGCAAATTTCTTTCTCCAATAAAAATTATAAGTTGATTTTACACCTACCGAGGCTGCCATTCATCACTGTAAACTTACTTCTGACAATTGCTTCTGGTAGAACCCATAAGTAATTGAAAAACAAAAGTCATTTTCTCAATACAATTGAAAAAATGGCTCATATAAAGACATAAGCACAAAAACTCATGTTTATAGGCTGTTTTCATGTAGGCTGTGGTTCTTAATAAAGGAGCAAAGGAGGTCTAGCTTGAATTTTTTAATGAAATGCCACTCAGGGAAACAAATGATTTCAAGAAGTGTTGTCAGTCACTTGAGACTGAAAAGAAATAACAAGCTATAGCTTTTATATCAAATCATTTGCAGTAAAATACTGTACTCTAGCACCTTGCCTTTGAACAGACCCCCAATTTGTCTTGTCTATTTAAAACTTATTATGCTTGATTACTTCACAGAACTGCGCAACTTGAGGGACCTTTGTCTCTCTCTCATGCCTTGATGATCTCTCTCCATGGAGAGCCCTCCCTAAGGTAGCGCGCAAGCATTTCACAAATTGTGATAAAGGAGCCACCCACATGGGCATCAGTACCGACAGGCTGCGTCATCTTATTCTCACCTGAGATACATTGGGGCTCAATTGAAAACTAAATTATGGAATGAACAAATTTACTGGAAAAATGAGTTTGGCCTAATAGTGCACACATGTTTGGAGAACAGTGCACGGAACTGTTCTGGAAATTCAATATCTATGGTAATATTTTCAGAGATATCGGCAATTGCTGTGTAAAGAATTGACACAGTCATAAATTTTATCCTTAACATCTATCATATTAATTTGTATAGTGTGTATTTCATTTTATATTCTGGAGAAAAATATTCCATGCTTTCATAGCTTCAAGCTTTAGCTTTCAGTTTTAGAGATTTTTTTTTCAACTTCTTCATTTCAAACGCATGATTGCAATTTTGTAGGAAAGTTCAAAACATCTTTGAGCCTGCAAACATTCTTATTACTTCTCATAATTTGCAGTGGCTCATCCACTTTCTAATGTCATCACTTTTCTTAGCTACCTTATCCTATTACTATCTGTTAGTAACAAAAACCCGATAAACAAATGTGGCCTTTTACACTTGAAGGCCTTTTGCAAAATTGTCTGGTGGAAACCAGCTAAGGAAGGTAAAGTGGAGAGATGAAAAGCTGCAACAAGGGCAGGGGGTTGTGCACAGGGCGGCAGCACTTGCTTTGCGTGTGGCAGGCCCAGCGCCTCTGCAGGGAGCCCTGTCGGAGCCTCAGTGCTGTCATTTCTAACAAAGTCAAAGAAAATTATGGTCTGAATGATGGTGAATCTGCACTAGAATGGGAATACGCTGTTGCCATCGGACCTAAGGTATAATTTAGAAAGGCTTGACGAATTTTTTTTTTGTTGTTGTTGTTGTTGTTGTTGTTTTGCTTTTTGGGTCACACTCGGCGATGCTCAGGGGTTACTTCTGGCTCTGTACTCAGGAATTACTCCTGGTGGTGCTCAGGGGACCATATGGGATGCCGGGGATCGAACCTGAGCTGGCATGGACCGGCTGTGTGCAAGGCAAATGCCCTACCCGCTGGGCTATCGCCTCCGGCCCCTTGACGAATGTTTTAAATGGTGGATTTCATGATACACTTATATGTTAGCATTCAATAAAAATATAAGGTCTAAGACTGATATGAGTGAAAAATCAGAAACCTTCTTACACCACAGAAAAGCAGTTATACTACAGAAAAGCTATAATTGTGTCTGAGAGAATAAGAAAAATAAAACTGCAATTTACTAGAACAAATACTTAAGACTTGTCAGGGTAGTTCATTCAAACACAAATTATCATGAAAAGGAGTCAAAAGATAAAGTCAAAGGAAGACAAAGTTTATGATATGAAGTTTTACCTGGCTGTCTTATTTTTCCAGGTTTTTTTTAAGCCCTGGGACAGAATCATGACTTATCTGTGTCACTATTTATAAAAATGAAATGGAATACAGTAAAAAGAAATGAAAATAACACTGCCTTAAATACTAATGAATTTTAAATAGTTGAATTTTAAAAAAAGTAAACTCTAAGTCATACTGTAGGGCCTACTTTCCCACTTTTTAATAGCTTTCTAAAAAAACTCAAACCTTGAGGTGCATGCAATTAGAAGCATGCAGCAGTGAGGCTAGGCTTAGTCACAGTACTATTTCAATGCAAGCTGCTGCTATTTTTGGTGTCCTACAGAGAAATAGAATTAGAATGTTCTAACCTCTGCTTATTCTGTAGGTGAGAGTATAAAGTTGTTTTAAAAATTTGGAGTAGGGAGTTCTTTCTAGCTGATTCTTTTTCATGTCTTATGTACTAGGTGTTTTTTTTTTTTTACTATAATGTGAACAATTAAGGACTACTAATTTTTTTATGCATAACCAACTCCAAACTCTTAGAGGTGATTTGCAATGGATGTGGACTATCTATGCGTATCAGAGCACAGTGTCTGTCTCACTCATATTCTGATTATCTTGCTAATATTCTGTCCTAGCTAAGGCTTTTCATAATATAAAACAGTGCTACATGATGTGAATTTATAGAATCTCAAGGTTGGATGAATGTTAAATGTATCTGGTTGAGACTCTTATCTGATACTTGAATCTCTTCAGGTACTTAGTCAGTCTTGGCATCAGTAATTGTAGTGATGATATTGTTTACTTCTGATGTGTACATAAAATTAAGATCAGGAAAACTCATAAACCCAGAATAAATTGCCATGTTTCCATCTGTAAAAAATACAAAGAATTGAGGATTATATGCAATAACTAGACTATCCTGTTTAACACCTGACTAGCAATGGAGAACATACTAAGAAATAGTTATATTTAAATTCATTTATATTACAATCACTGCTCCATATGTTTGAAGTGTCTAGTGCTAGTTAATGTCATATATGGTCTTAGTACCTGGTTTTCTGTTATTTAGATTGAAATTGCTGGCCCTAAGTATCATTACAGTAATATGATAGAACATCAATTCACAAAAAAAATCATGCAAATTCTATGTATATTAGAGTATGTGGTATCATTATATACATATAAATGCATATGTAAATACATATAATACATGTTATATATTTATACCAAAATTTATATAAATTATATATTAGATTATGTGGTATCATATACATATAAGTACATGTAAATCCATATGAATACATATTATATATACATTAAATACATGTTATATATACATTAAATACATTAAATTTAATTAATCCTCCTACACCTAATGCTAAAATTTTGGTCACAATTATGAAATCGCCAGAAGTTTTGGAATCTTAGATCATCTCAATGAATGCTTGTCTTCACACATGCCAGTTTTCTCTTCTCCTTCATTCATATATCTGACTAGCTATTGAGGAGTTAAGAAATACTGCTACACCTAAAATATCCCTCATGTCTGTTTCTTAATTTAATATAAAGATATTCTTTTAAACATACACACCAACATTTCTTCTGGTAAAACTGCATTCAACGAGGCTTTTACATTCTTTTGAGCCATGTTTTTAAATGTTCTTAGAGATTTCTAATTCTCTGATTATTATTAAAGCTATCTGAACATAAGCAGTTTTGTTGAAGATAAATTAAGTTAGATTATGATATGTGACTTAAAATTTTTTAAAGTAATTAGCAGCTCTGGTTTACCTGAAAGCTGTAGTTATCAGAGGCATGTAGCTTAATATCAGCTCATCTCTAATATCGATGTTATTTAAAGCCATACATTAAGAGTCATAAGCATCTGTAGTGACAGAAGAAGCATGAAGCAAAGTACTGGAAAACTGGAATAGAATTAATTGGTTTTGGTCTACCCACTTCAAATTAGAAAATAGCAACAGAAAAAAATTAAACACTAAATGTATTCGTTAGGCAGGATCAGCAATCATGCTGCCCACACATGATCTGCAATTAATTTGTAAATAAGAAGATTCATCACCTGGAAGATAATACACTCTAGTTTTATGGCCCAAAAAGACTAGACAAGTAAAAACCACTAATGAATGTACTGTATAAACACAGGGGCAAGAATGCACATTGGCTGAGCAAGCGAGGATAACAAGGAGGCTGTGTTCTGTTATTAAAGTAGACCAAAAGATACATGACACATATCTGGAGATTTTTTCTGAAGTGTTAACACTACTCAAAACAGGGTCACCTAAAAGGCATGGAAAAGTGTTACCACAAGGTATGGAGGGCAAAAGTTGATTTTTTAGAGGGAGCATAAAAATGTAAGGATTAGTTTAAAAAATAAATGGAGCTAGTTACCTTAATCTTAATTAATTTTTAATAAGCACGTATAGAAAGTCTTACTAATAAAATTTTTGAATTATTTTAGTTTGTTTAGATGATTTCTATTCTGAAAAGGTATCCCCAAAATAGTACTCATTGGAAAAATAAGAATTAAATGAAATTTTCAGTATTGTCCTCTTTTGGGAAAGAGGCTTTGATCACTGTATCACTGTCTTCCCGTTCATCATCGATTTGCTTGAGCTGGTACCAGTAACATCTCCATATGTCCTGTCTCATGCAAGTAAAGCCCAAGGGGCACCTGCTTGCTCCACGAACATAAAGAGCCTTAAACCATTCATCAAGTCATGGGAATGAGGTCTATAATTGTTACCGGTATTTGGCATATCAAATACGACACGGGTAGCTTGCCAGGCTCTGCCATGCAGGTAGCATACTCTTGTAGTCATCTCTAAATCCAGCATTTATTGATGAGCCGTGCAGCCGCAAGCGGCCTGCAAGCCGAGCTGTGATAGGCTCTTCTGCTGGATGGAGTTCTGATGAGAGGGAAGTCCGGATGTGGAAAATTGATGCAAACACTAATTTTTCCTTTGTAATTAGCCTTATAGTATACCTTAACTTTAAGTCCAAAAGAAAGCACTAAACTTTATATTCATTCAACCTTGAGTTTCTTATATGCCAGCAAAGACATGTGAGAAATGGAAAATCAAAGAATTTATTGGGACATGCTTTTTAAAACCAAAAGTCCTGGCCTTTGCCTCAAATCAACTGCACACTGTCTCTGACAGTGGAGCCTTGGAATCTGTACCCAGTAATAACAAAAGTTTTGTTCGAATTGGATGCATACTAAAGTTTAACACCAGGGGCCGGAGTGATAGCCCAGCGGGTAGGGCGTTTGCCTTGCACGCGGCCGTCCCATGCCGGCCCGGGTTTGATCCCGGCATCCCATATGGTTCCCCCAAGCACCGCCAGGAGTGATTCCTGAGAGCAGAGCCAGGAGAAACCCCTGAGCATTGCTGGGTGTGACCCAAAAAGCAAAATAAAATAAAATAAAATAAAATAAAGTTTAACACCAGCTTTATTATTAATGTCCATGTTCATCACAAATGTCATAAATATTTCCCTTTAAATTTTTTAATTACATGAATATATTTCTGAAACATAAAAATTATATCTGAAATCATATGAAATAGGCATATAAATATTAGTACTAATTCTAATTGAAAGAAAAAATTAGTGAAAGGGAAGTTTGAGATGGGCTCATCTGGGAACATGGGGGGGTATTTGGCAGACCTTAAGCAACACTAAGAATTGAACTGGGGTTTGATCACATGCAAGGCAGCAAGTACTATCTTTCTGTTCCCCAAAGGAAAGTCTTAGTGGATTAGTATTCAAAGCTTTGAATGTTCTATAATTCATTTTTTTAATTTTACATATAATCGGTACATTAAAGTATTTTGTTTATCAAACAGCTTCAACTAAAAAGTATCAACACTTGGAATGTCATGCAGGACAGAAGTTAGGTAAGATAGAGAAGGGACTAGTTTGCCAACAATAGTTGAAAATGGTAACGCCAGACTAGAACTGAGCATTGAAAGTAGGTTGTTATATATATATATATATATATATATATATATATATATATATGTATGTATGTATATATATACACACATATATATATGACAACCCCTAAATGAATGTATTGCAAGCACTATGAGAAAAAGGAGAGAGAGAGAGAGAGAGAGAGAGAGGAGGAGGAGGAAGAGTGCCTGCTATAGAGGCAGGCTGAGAAAAAGGAGTGTGTGTGTGTGTGTGTGTGTGAGAGAGAGAGAGAGAGAGAGAGAGAGAGAGAAGATGAGGAGGAGGAAAAGTACCTGCTATAGAGGCGGGCTGGGGAGGGGGGGGGAATCTGGGGACATTGGTGGTGGGAAATGGGCACTGGTGGAGAGATGGGTGCTGGAACACTGTTTGACTGAAACCCAATCATGAACTGCTTTGTAATTATATCTCACAGTGATATAATATTTTTTTTAAAAATCAACACTAAACAAAATACCTAAATTCTTTTTTTAATATTTTATTACACCACCATGTGATATACAATTACAAAGATGTTCATGTTTGGGTTTCCGTCATACAGTGTTCCAGCACCTATCCCTCCATCAGTGCCCATCTCCCACCACCAATGTCCCCACCTCCCTCCCCCATCCCTAGCCTGCCTCTATGGCAAGTTCTTTATCTCTTCTCTCTCTCTCTCTCTTTCTCTCTTCTCTTACACATTGTGGATTGCAATACATACATTTAGAGATTATCATGTATATCTTTTTTCCTATATTCAATGCTCAGTTCTAGGCTGGTATTATCACTTTTGACAAATATTAGCACACTGTTCCCTTCTCTGTATTACCTAACCTCTGATTCCCACATGTTTGTGGTAGATTCCACCTTTTTTTTAATTGAAAGATGCTCATGTAGAGCTTTGGTTCTACAGTGTTCCAACCACGCACCCTCCACCCAAACCCATCTCCCATCACCAATGTCCCCACCTCCCTCCCCCTCCCGCACCTCAACCATTTAGCAGGTTCTGTATGTCATTTCTTTCCTCTTTATATCTCCTTCCCAACAAACTTTCCTGCTCTTCGTGGAATGCAGTGCATTAAAAGACATTACTGTTTCACTATTTTAGTGGACCGGCGCGCGCAAAGCGACCTGGGCTTGAACTGGTTTTGCTCCTTTGATCTGGTCGTGAGGCAGTTTCCCAGCATCCGGACAGCGAAAATAGTGGCTAGTGTGATGGGCGAGTCTCTTCCGGCTGCTTCCTGGACCCCCAGAGGCGACGGGCCCACTCCCAAAACCCATCTGCCCTCCTCGGGGTTCCATGGTTAGCTAGGCCCAGCGCAAGCCGAGTGCCAGCCTCCCCAGCCATCCGTGAGGCCCTGTATGCTGCCCGCGGGCAGCTCCTGGGCAGGGCCACCAGGCTCGACAAAATGGAGGGGGAAGGGGCGACCACGCCTCCATCTGACGACTTCCCAGTGATTCCCGCCTCTTGGAGCCGCCTACCTGGGCTCAAACTGGTTTTGCTCCTTTGATCTGGTCGTGAGAAAATGCCTAAATTCTATCTTAATTCACCAATAGTACTTTATTTTATCTAATTCTAATTATCTAATTTATTTGATCATAATACATTAGATGTAGCAATATTTCAAAACATCGGGGAAAGAAGTCATCTGTGCTAATAGTTACCTTTAAGAATAAATATTTTATTAAAAGAGAAAATGTTTCTTTAAAATAAAAATAAGGGGCGGGAGGCGATAGCCCAGGGGGTAGGGCGTTTGCCTTGCACGCAGCCGGCCTCTGCCGGCCTGGGTTCAATCCCGGCATCCCATATGGTCCCCGAGCACCGCCAGAAGTAATTCCTAAGCGCAGAGCCAGGAGTAGCCCCTGAGTATTGCTGGGTGTGACCCCAAAAAAGGCAAAATAAATAAATAAATAAATAAATAAATAAATAAATAAAATAAAAATAAGTCCTAAAATATGATGCTATAGTAAGATACTGTAAAAAGTCAACTCAAGAAACAATTATTTTTGGAACATTTAACATGAAGTAGAATGATGTTTAGTCATGTATAGTTAACAGCCGGGCTATGTTCTGTGGACTGTGTCATTGGGCCATTCCGTCAC
This sequence comes from Cryptotis parvus, assembly GCA_021461705.1. NCBI lineage: Eukaryota > Metazoa > Chordata > Mammalia > Eulipotyphla > Soricidae > Cryptotis > Cryptotis parvus. Next base: position 147,186 of record JAJIBD010025089.1, read on the forward strand.
TGTGTGAATGAGTACCATAGCATATAATTTCATAAACCTAGCTGGCTTAGCTATGCAGAAGCTATGCAGAATAGTTTATTGGAGCTTCGGTAGGGAGTGGAGTTAATTCCTGACTCATTCAGGAAAGCAGGGCCATATTTTCTTGTACTATGATAATTGACATCCATGATTATATTAATTGTTATTAAGGCTCCAATACCTTAATTTGTGGAGGGAGAAAAATGCGCAATCCATTTTAGAAAAAATTTAATTAACTTTTGTTTTGTTTTGTTCTATAATGCTAGGGAGTGAAACTAGGGGTCTCCCACCTGGGTGTCGTGTCCTCTACCCCTGAGCCATGTCTCAAGATCCCAGTCCTTGAAGTCTGTGAAAGATGAATCTCACCCATCCTGGGATACACCCAGAAGTGGGATTTCCAGAAGGGCAAGGACTTTGATTTGCCACTACCCCTGCTAATGTTACAAGGAGCAGGGTTGTTTACACACGTTTGCTTGATGTTCCCTTGGTGCCTGCACAACTTTAGTTGTAAAATCACCGTGTGATGCTTGTCAGGGCCGTGTACATGCTGAGATGTGAGGGATCTGCACCACACCCCATGGTGCTTGACGGGGGTCGCACCCTTTTAGATTCGATGCTAGCACACCTGGTGTCGGTGACCGCAGAGAACTGCCTGAACCTGTTTTCACATTCAGAATGCACCAGGGACTGAGCATGAGCATGTCACCCAATGTGTAGGCAGGCACTTTAGCCACTGAGCTATCTCCCAGGCCCCACGGGGCAAAGACTTCCCCAACTGTTTAGAGCATAGAGCAGGTGTTAGTTAGGCATAGGCGCCATCTGAGTGGCAACGTGGGGCTGGATGCCTCCGGAACTTCCGTTGAAGACGTTTTAGACACAGGCCTGTTTACATTCTTATAGGTAAAACTGAAAAGCACTCCACTTAAAAAAGAAGTAAAACCAATGACAACGACATAGTGAGAAAGTTGAAAACGATGAAGGTAGTGTCAACAAGTAGTAAGACTATGGGAGGAATAAAGTGAAAAATTGATACAAGTGGAGTTTAAGAAATATTGAATGTTGTTATGAACATAGTATAAATTATTAAATAGATATTTCATGGGGACATTATTTTTTCTAATCATTCACACACCCATTTAAAAATAATTAAGGAAAGATTTTATATGAGAGAAGGAAAAAAGAGCAGGAAGGCTCCCACAGTATGAGAAGGGGTCTTCTTAGTAGGATTGCAGAAAAAGGAGGTGACCTTTTTCTTTTTTAAAGCTTTTTTTTTGTCTTTTGGTGTCACACCTGCTGGGCGATGCTCAGGGGTTCCTCCTGGCTCTTTACTCAGGAATTATTCCTGGAGGTGCTGGGGACGATATGGGATGTTGAGGATTGAACTAGGGTTCACAGCATGAAAGGCAAGCTTCCTATGTACTGTACTCTCCAGCAAAGTAACAGTAAACTGTTGAAAGAAAATATGTAGTAGGAAAAAAATTATTTTAAAGTTACTCAAAATCTGTAACCACTGTTTAATCAAGGCTCAGATAAAGGCATTCTTTGGGGGTGGCAACTGTGCTGTGCTCAGGGTTTACTACTTGCTCTGCACTCAGGGGTCACTCCTGGCAGGCTCAGGGAGCCATCTAGGATGCTGGTGGCTGCCCTGCCCTCTATACTATCACTATGGCACCAAGGAAAGGCGTTCTTGGGCCAGGAAGATAGCAGAAGGGTTATGTGCTTGTTTTGCACGTGGTCAGTTTGATCCCCAGGGCCTCCAGGAGTGGTACCTGAACACAGAGCTGTGAGAAAGACCTGAACTCTACCTGATATGACCCAGGATCCCCTCTCTCCCAAAAAAGTCATACTTTCATATTCTGGTTTATTTTTTAATTATCATTTTTAACAGGTGCTGCCTGGTTTCATGGTATTCAGACCTAGAGGGGGGGGTCACCTGGACTATACCCAGAAATTCTGGGGCAAAGAACTAATGTGATACCAAGGACCAAATTCAGGACCTCGCAATGTACAAGATATGCCCTGCATGTCTGTGAATCATCTCCCTAGCCCCTTATCCTGGGGTTCTATGCTGGCTGAAGAGATAATGTATCTATAAAGAGTTTGTAATGTGGTGCCGGGAGCGATAGCACAAGGGGTAGGCGTTTGCCTTGCACATGACCAACCTGGGTTCAATCCACAGCATACCATATGGTCCCCTGAGCACCGCCAGGAGTAACCCCTGAGCATCACCAGGTGTGACCAAAAATAAAAAAATAAATAAATAGAAGAAAAAATTTAAAGTTTGTAATGGATGCTCATTATTTAGTTTGACATACGTGTCTTCAATTTCTGACTCTGATATGCTCAGATGCAACCTGTATTCCCAAAGTTAAGTAGGAATTCTTTGTGAATCAGCCACCATATTGGATTAGGGAATCATTGTAGAAAATGGAGAGTAAATGGAAGTTGGAGATACACAGCCTTAAGGTTGAATTTCTGATCTGCCGATTTCTAGTTTTGAGAATACTTACAGAAATATTCACTCTCTCTGAGCCGCAATATCCTCTCCTATAAAGAGTAAAATGAAACCATATATAGCATTGCCTGGTCTGGTAAATATCTAGGTCCTTTAATCCTTGACATATTCATTAATATAGAAAAGTAAGTTTTCATTAGCAACTAGATGTACTAGTTGATTTTACTAGTTTTGCTAGTTGATAGAGAAAACTGAACAAGTACCAGGGGGAAATAAGTTATATTTAAAACTTTAAGATATGTTGAATAAAATCTGGAATGGGGATGGATAGATATAAAATGACAAAGAGGGTACAAAAAGGCTTATAGGGTAGCAATATAAAACTTGAAATTAAGACCAGAGACATGGCTCAGTTGGCAGATACATGTCCTGCATGGACAAAGCCTTAGGAATAATCCGTAGCATTGCGTGATCTTTAAGCAAAAATATATATAGATTTCCTAAGCAGTACTAAGAGTGGCCCCATAAACAAATAAAAAATAATATAAAGGTATTTTAAAATTGAAATGAACGTGTTCTATTCATGTTAATTTGTAAAGTAAAAAGGAATATGTATAGAATCATCAACTAAAAGTTTATTTTATATGATAACCATTGTCTTGTAAGATAATGAAATCCATTAGAAAAGTAGCCTATTTTCCACCTTAAGCTTCCACTAATCTGACTTAATCCTAATTTTGGGTGAGTCTTTCTAAAGACTGAGGATAAGAGTCAATTATTTTATATCTATCTGTAGTTAGAAACCTTCAAGAAAAATATTTCTAGATGATTTCTAAATGATTTCCAGTCTCCAGCCTGGCTTGTCAGAAACCCAGCCTACAAGGACCCGCCACGCAGAGACCCGCCCTTCAGTGGAGAGTATTTCAAGTGCAGGAATGCTTGAGCCTAAGACACAGGTACACCTGGCAGAGCAGAAACTAGCTTTCCCGCTGGCGACGCAGGCGGCCGCACGATTTACCCCCAAATTACCGTAAATATTCTACCCACCCCTCTGAGAGAGCCCCACAAAGTAATGAGAATATAGCGCCCGCATGGCAGAGCCTGGCAAGCTGTCCGATGCGTGATCGATATGCCAAATCCAGTAACAGAAAAGTTTATTTTCCTGACCCGAAAGAGCCCTTAATATGGTAGCAGTAAGAAAGGCAAACAAGCAGTGCCTGATAAAATTTTATGGCCATCCTAGGCTGCCAAAACGAAGAAAGACTAAAATGACTGCCTGTACTTTCAATGCACATACGCTGGTATCGGAAGCATATATTGAGAATCTGATGCTGCAAGCGCAAAAGATCAAGTACAACATCATTGGTCAGACTGAGACGAGGAGTCAGTCGTCGCATCATGCTGTGTTTCACACCAGAGAAGAATTGTTCCTTGGAACATGCGACGAAAAGAGGCATCGGTGGCGTTGGTGTCCTTGTCAACACGAACATGGCAGTCAACATTGATTCATTTGAATGCCTAACAAACTGAATAGGAAGATTACACTTGAAGAGATGTGTCCCACTGCCAGCAATTTCTATCTTCATTGTCTACGCACCAACATCCACATACAAAGAAGATGAAATTGAGAAATTCTACATGGAACTGGAGGAGTTCTATAAAAAAGATCACACCTTCTACAAGATCATAGTCGGTGATTTTAATGCCAAGATAGGACCAAGAAAATCGGCTGAAGAACTCCACATTGGGACCCGTGGCCTAGAATGGAACGAACAGGGTGAGAGACTATCTGAGTTCATCATGTCCACCAAGACAATTCATGGGAACTCACAGTTCCAGAAGGCTGAAGTGAAACGTTGGACATGGGAATCTCCTGGCGGACAGTTCCACAATGAAATTGACCACATCATCTTCAATCGACGGTTTTGTCTGACCTATGTAGCTGTCATCCCCAAATTCCAAACAGGATAGGACCACCGTCTCCTTCATGCAAAATTCTACTTCCCCAACGGGGAGAAAAGGCTGCAAAGTTTAAGAAGAGAATTTCCAGAACAACCACCAACTGGGAACTCTTTGGCACCATTGCAGTAACAGGGGAAGATACCATCATTGATGACATCGATGAAGAATACAACCGACTGGTTCAGCACCTCCATGATTGTGTGAAGAATGCCGAGAGAGAGAAAGACACAAAAGAACGCCTGTCTTCAGAAACTCTCGAGCTCATTCGCCAATGTGGCAAGGCGCGAGCCTCAGGAGACCAAATGCTATCGTCCAAGCTTGCTAAACGGTGCAGAGAGGTGATAAAAGAAGACCTCAAAGACAGAAGAGCTGAAATACTGGAAGATGGAGCAGAAGCCGGGAAAAGCATTCACACTGCCCGCCGGTCTTTCGCCAACTAAAGACCAAGATGACTGCCCTCTGACGCCCTGATGTATCTATCACATCTTCCAGAAAGGCAATGGGGGAAGATTATCCATGACTTCTACTCAAATCTCTTTGATAGCCACATCCACCTGCCCACATACCAAATTCCACAGGATGGATATGTCATTCCCAACGTTCTCCCTTCAGAAATCCAACATGCCATCTAGTCAGTAAAGAAGGGAACAGCACCAGGTCCAGACAAAGTCAGACCCAAACACCTGAAGAATCTGCCGTCTGTACTCATCAATACACTAGCTCGGCTCTTCACACGCTACCTGTCTGAATGCAAGGTGCCCTCCCAATGGAAAACCAGCAGGACAATTCTAATGTTCAAGAAGGGAGACATTCACGACATCGGCAACTATCGCCCCATCTGACTGTTGTCTGTCATCTACAAGCTGTTTACACAAGTCATCCCGAACAGGATTAGCAAAACACTAGATGAAGGACAACCATGCGAGCAAGCAGGTTTCCAGAAAGGATTCAGCACAATCGACCATATCCACACAGTAACCAAGCTCATTGAGGTTTGTAGGGAGTACAAGATGCCGCTCTGTCTCACATTCATTGATTTACAGAAAATCTTTGATTCTGTGGAGACTGAAGCAGTCATCGAAGCCCTAGCCAAAAAGGGTGTTCAAACCCAATACATCAAGATCCTTCGTGAGCTGTATTACGGATTCACCACCAGGATCTCACCATTCTACAAAGAAGTGATCATTAATGTGAAAAGAGGGGTTCGACAGCGTGATACCATTTCACCAAAATTCTTCAGTGCCACCCTCGAGAACATCATGCGACAATTAGAATGGGAAGGAATGGGAGTGAAGATAGATGGTCGGCAACTACACCACCTCCCACTTCGCTGATGACATCGTTCTAATAACACCAAACATTAGCCAAGCAGCACAAATACTGGCTGACTTTGACCAAGAATGTGGAAAGATAGGTCTACAGCTTAATCTAAAGAAAACAATGTTCATGAATAATGAATTAGTTCCAGAGGCCCCATTCACTCTCAATGGAACAAACATCTCTGAATGCAGCAGTTATGTGTACCTAGGTCAAGAAATCAACATGATGAATGACCTAAAACCTGAGCTGCGCAGGAGGAAGAGAGCGGCATGGAATGCCTTCACAGGCATCGAAGAAATAGCTAAAAGGACAAAGAACCTCCGGCTCAGGGCACATCTCTTTTGACTCCACCGTTCTCCCTGCATTAACATATGCCTCAGAGACCTGGGCCCTACAGCAGGATGAGAATGCTATTCGGGTCTCCCAGAGAGGAATCGAAAGAGCTATGCTTGGAATATCATGCCTCACTCAAGTGAGAGAAGGAATCCAGAGTTCTGACCTCCATCGCTATTCCAGAATCAGGGACGCTGTCTCATTTGCCAAGGCATCGAAAATCAGATGGGCTGGACATGTAATGCGATTTAGAGACAACTGCTGGACTAGAGCAGTTACCGACTGGGTCCCCACGGGATGTCAAAAGATCACGTGGCTGCCCTCCTATAAGATGGTCAGACTTCCTTGTCAAGACCCTGAACCGAACGGTTTGAGGCTCTTCATATTCCTGAATCAACCAGATGCCATTGGGCTACATTGGCACGTGATAGGGTCCAATGGAAACGTTACTGGCGCCCACTCGAGCAAATCGATGAATAACGGGATTCAAGTGAT